>JAJMBG010000036.1:0-128671 GCA_030565225.1 Allodekkera sacchari
ATCTGTATATATATATATATATATATATATATATATATATATATAAGCACGTGCTTTGAGTCACATGTAGTATGTTCTCTTTGCATTCTCACCGCATGCGATATTTTAAAAGTAGCTTTTTTCCTATCGGTTTTGCCAATATGCTGCCTTCATATTGACCCTTTCATTGATTGATCTAGTGTGCACGAGTTCTCCTTGGTTAGTACTATTCTTCACTTCCTTACACCTCGCACCGTCATCTTCAGGGTTTGCAACCCTCACCCCAATCGCGTGTACCTTTTTTTTTCAAGCCAGACGAAAATTTTTTCTCCAATTTTTTCACTTGTGTGTAGAAACTTTTCAATCAAGTCGCTTTGGTTTCTGAAAGTCGCCTTACGAAACATTATAGATAGATAGATACAATGGCTAAGTTCATCAAATCAGGTAGAGTTGGTATGTATAATTGTTTCTACAGCAATCCATGATATACACTAGGGGTTCAGGAGTCCAGTTATCAGAATCGAGACTATCTTATGATATAATAGCAAGGGTCAAATGTCAGAGCAATATGTTTGACTTTCGAAGAGTGGCACTGCATGTACTTCGGAGAATAACAGCAAAGTGTACTGTCAGAGTTTGGGATACGTTGGAAAGTGTAAAGCATCAGCAAGTAATCCACCTTGACACTTTGATACTTTGATACATCAAAGTTATTTGCTAGTTAATCTTTCATCCGAGAGTTGTCCAAGCAGCATGTTGTTGAATTTACAGCTGTTACCAAGATTCATTAGCCCTGAACTCTATGTTACCTGTGGTCTAAGTCCGAAACTTGTACTAACGTTATTTAGCTGTCGTCGTCAGAGGCAGATACGCAGGTAAGAAGGTCGTCATTGTGAAACCACATGATGCTGGTTCTAAGACCCATCCTTTCCCACATGCAATTGTTGCCGGTGTGGAAAGAACCCCATTGAAGGTCACCAAGTCCATGGGTGCCAAGAAGGTCGCTAAGAAAACTAAGGTTAAGCCTTTCATCAAGGTGATTAACTACAACCATTTGATGCCAACCAGATACACATTCGATGTCGAAGCTTTCAAGTCTGCTGTGACATCCGAAGCTCTGAGCGAGCCATCTCAAAGAGAAGAGGCTAAGAAGATAGTTAAGAAGGCATTTGAGGAGAGACACAAGGCAGGTAAGAATAAGTGGTTCTTCACCAAATTGTCATTCTAATCATATATAATTTTCTTAACAGAATAAAGGCTAATTGTATGTTATTGGTTGTAAAGGAGAGATTAGTGAAGAGCGAGGAGGGTTTTTCTCTTTTTGTTTGTTAGTTAACATATTAATGAAGGCCAGGCTGATTCAACCAGTGCTTAGAAGATTTTGCCGTTACCGGGAGGAGTATGAGCTCCAGCGGTACCAGGAGTGGTGGATTACTGCTGGGTGAAGTTTGAAATGATATTGCCCAAGCCGTTTCATTGCAAAGCTGAGATTGATCTAGTATGTAATAGGAATCCAGGTGATTCGGTAGTGCTTGTAGTATAAGTCTTTTGCCAGACTATTCTACGTCAAGCATCGTCATCCGGACGAATCTTTCGATTCTAGATTACTGGAATAATGAATTTTGATAGCGACAAGATTCTTCACGGAGTGTTTTAATTGTTCAAACAAATCTTGGAGGAAGAAAAAGGTAAAACATTAAGGAGTTGTAGTAAATTAAACAACATCAAGAAATCAAGGCGGAAATGTGATGGGTCAGGGACTGCTAGTATATTTAGATACAAAGCACTCTTACAATATGTTTTTTGTACTTTTGCAATCCTGCTGCTTCTCTTAGATGTAGATAAAGTCAGGTAGCTCAGAGTCTGGCAGTCAAAGAATGTGATAATTGTTACGTCGCAGTGCGACTTTTATTTTTGACGTGAGCCATATTTTCAGCAGAAAGTTGTTAACTGAACACTGAAGGAGGCCACAGACTATGCATATGAAGGCTGGAACATATCAAAGAGTGCTCAAGGTACCAATTTATTACTTCATCCGCTCTACAACTGGTTCACATTACCGCTACAGTTTGCTTGCGCCTTATTGAATTGTAAGCCATTAGCCGCTGTTTCAGAGTTGATCAGCAAGAAACACGCCAGATGTGACCGCATCATTTGTTTAGTGTGAAACTTCACAGAAAGAGGAGCCATCTCGCCAGACTCAGGCCTACTAATACGTTTTAAGCATTATATTTTACTAGTGTACTTTGGGCGCTTACAGCAGTTGCAGCTTTGGCCCAGACCTTCAAGCCCTCATCTCCATAGTTGGAGCCAATAACATCTATGAAAGTATACTCCTAGTAAATGGCCAACCGTCAGTCATTCTTCACTAGCTTTTTTTCATGGTTGCATGCATCATCACTTTTTCCCACCTCTACCAGCTTCTGCCAGGCTCATGTGTCACTACTAAATCACCTGAGCAGCGATTGTCTCGTAGTTTTTTTTTTTTTCTTGTCACTTGATTCGCACAGCCAATCGCATTACTGTGTTTTTAGTATTTTTAATTGTTAGTCTCTTTAGCATCGTTTTTCCTGACCGTTCAACAAACAACCATATACCGTTGAAACAAATCGCCAGCAATATCACCAATAGATTCTTAAGACGATAATGATATTTAGTGGTGGAGCCAAAAGGGTATTTGGCAGCTTCTGTAAGTGCCGGAATCGGCTGTTCAACAACACGAGAAACAGGTGGATTCATTCGTTTGATAGACGTCCCCATGCAGAAACTGTAATGGAGGCAATTGCCCGCCGGCAGAAAAAGGGATGGGGAGTGTACGAGGATCTTAAGTTGATTTCCTATGGATCCCACATGGCATTCTTCTTACTATTACCAACGGTCGTGCAGTTGTACACCACAAAGGTTGACGTTACAAGGGACGACACTCTCTCAGAATCGTATCTTCCGGAGACTGCATCCAGTTACAGCCGCCATCTTTTGCCGTCTGCACCGCTCAGCTCTCGTTACATCGATACAAGCTTTGACACCATCATCGATCAAGCCAGAGCTAAGTTCAGAAAGCAGGTAGAGGAGACAGCAAAAGCCAAAGAATCGGAGAGAAAGGCCATAGAGGCTGCAGATAGCCTTCCAAAGACGCCTGAGGAATTGGCGCAGTGCATTGGCAGGCCGGTCTATCAGAGTGTCGACACCGAAGCCATTGACTTGACTTCTGGATTAGCCAACACCGTGTATAGAAGTACTGCATGCAGACCGTATGGTATACAGGATCAGCCCAGTTACGGTGAGTGCTTAGACAATCTGAAGCGGTGCCTGAGTGCGGGAAAAATCTCCGAGAATCAGTATCGTATGAGGTTGGCCAGTATGGTCCAGGAGTGCGAGAAGAAGAACCGCTTGGATCTATGTATAGCCATTTTCAAGCAACTTGAAAGCTTGAAGCTGACGTCTGTTCAGAACTCGTTTGCAGAATGCCTGATATTGTCCTCGGTTTCGAATGGCAACTCCAGAATTAGATATCGGATAGCGCAGAAGTTTGAAGTCAAGAAACTGCAAACAGCAAATCGAAGAAAGCAGGCAATGAAATACAGGAACGAGTGTCGCCAACATGAGGTGGAGCATTTCATGAAGAACTCAGTGTGGCTAAGAGCCGCATTAAAGAATGGTGAGTTCTGTAAATCATTCATGAACTTCGCTGTTATAGCCGAGAAGTCCAGAAGATTCATCAAGAACATTGTGGAGATGATTCTCTCAAGACCTTGCTCCAATTCACAAGCCAGGGAGCACATGGTTGATGTGATAGAGATATTGGTGGATTATGGAAGATTCGACGAGGCCGACATGGGATTGAAGAAGTTGGAAAGTAGGTATGGTGACGACAGGAGGTTTATGGATAGATTGAGAAGAATCAGAAGGAAGATGCAGGTGGTGCATTGATTCAATACATACGCATACGATTACGCTTTTACTATTTAATTTATTTCATGCTTTATGTGGTAGGACAAGCAGAAGGTCGGCCTTCAGGGGCGTGAATGGTGAAGTCCAGCATCCGCAACACTACGGGCTTTATCTGATTCAGCTTAGAAAAAAAAAAAAAAAAAAACAATGCGAAAACTAGTTGTTGTTAGTAGTGTTCTTATGGTACAAAACAGTGCTTCGACTTCATTAATGACAAGTTGATCTTCAAGCTGGACCTTGTAAATAGATCCCTCAGCGGATTGACAGATAGATATAAGGTTGTTTTAATCATGAGCCGAATTATTTTGTACTTACTTGAAACAGACAAGCCCCCACCGAGGCTGCAATTGGTTGCAATAACTAATGTTAGTTTAACATTGGAAAAGAAGAAAGTGGTGCTTAAATATTGAGACAAAAATTTTTCACGCCGATCGACGCGAGACTATGTCATCCTAATAAATTTGTACGGTTGTGATCTGAAGTAATTTGGAGCTAGGCAGTTCACAGATTGCTGAATAGAGATGAAGTTCATCACCACAAACTTCGTGAAATGTGCAGTGAAGTCGTGTGATGCTGCCGAGACCGCTTTCCCTCTCAAATTCGAGGATTGTCAGATAAAACTAGAGGAGCAAGAGTTCAATAAAGATTTTATAGTCAACATTTTAGAAAGGCTACACTGGGATGCCCTTGTACTCGTAGCTAAAGATCTTGGAAATGAGTCTCTCCCAGCTCAACAACCAGAACATATCGAGGAAAATGAGGCCATGCTTAGAGATCTTCACTCGCTTCTACTGGAGACTCAGATAGTGGAAGGAAAGATGGTGTGCCGAAACTGTGGCCATATATATTACATAAAAGATTCGATAGCCAACTTCTTGCTTCCTCCTCACTTGGCGTAGAGAGTGTTGATAGCAGTGGATGTCCATGTAATCAATATAGATAATCGGGAGTTTCAGGGAAACTGAGTAGGCAGGAGAGAAGTAGAGTTAATCGGTGGTAAGTACATCAGAGAGCCGGTTACATTATACAATTGAGGTACGATATCGGGATGGAGCTGAATCTGTAATTACGACAAAATTGGATCAGCAAACAGGTACAGTAAAATAATGAGGCTTTCACCTGGCCTAGAACGAAAAAGGCTCTTGGGCCAAGGGCTGCAATCATTTGATAAAGCGGTAGAAGAAGAAGCAGGATTGTTCCGATTTTATGGTTTTGGGAACTCTCTAAAGCGGTGATGTCGATGCAGCTGGTGAGAGGCTATAGGCGTGACGCTAGTTATGTAGTCTGATCGTGCACTAGTCAAAACTTCCTGATTCGGCGGCAGTTGATTGTGACTTTGGATGAAGCACCGATAGTCGCC
Source organism: Allodekkera sacchari (assembly GCA_030565225.1). NCBI lineage: Eukaryota > Fungi > Ascomycota > Pichiomycetes > Pichiales > Pichiaceae > Allodekkera > Allodekkera sacchari. Next base: position 5,291 of record JAJMBG010000036.1, read on the forward strand.
ATGATAAGAGGTCCAAGAGGACAGAAAAGGTGGACAAAGAGATCTGGAAGTTTGTATCTTCAAAAAAGGGGCACGTAGGATTGAGATATATCATTCTGTAGGGCGGCAAGTACTACTTCCTGCTGCCATCTCTGTAAGCAGGAGACGGAGCACTAGTTGCAACATGCTCTGGGAAAGCAATCCACTCCGTTTTTTAAATGATCAGAAGGCTTGAAACTACTTGGCCTTATGAGTTTCTATACGACTTCTAGTTGGCCAAACGGCCACATCTTGGCCGTATCGCTCTTCCGCTCGTAGTCGTTAGCTGGGTTCTCCGATTTCATCATACCGCACCACACTTTCTATCCGCTTTCGGCGAGGCTCAGACTCAGACACACTTCTCCGATTATACATCTGTCGAGGATCTGTTTCTGTTCTTGCTATTTCTCTTTTCTCCAACCATCAAGTCTTGATGCCTCCCGGTCACTATGGATACTAAAAGTGCTTCTTCTTTGGCATCAACATCAGAGGTGCTGCAGCAGAGCTCCGCCGACGCCGGCAAGCTTTCGCCCATAGTCATCACTCCATCTAGCCAGTCAAAACCTAGAACTTGTGCCAACAGCCACATCAACACTTACACGCAGAACAAGAGCAGGTCTGACTCGTATTCCAAACAGTCCCGCAAGTCTCGCTCCAGATCCAACTCCAGAAAGCTGTCCATCAGCCGGCTTTTCCAGTTTACAGACTCACCAACTCCACAGCCCACTTCACAGCCGCATGTATTACACCAACCGCAAACCACTTCTTCGTCCGCCAACGACAGCAGCCAAGACTTCATGCCACTGACGCCGCCAACCACCACAGAGGAGGAATCACGGCGATCATCTGTGTCGTCATGTCACGGCGAAGCTGACGAAGCAGAAGCGGATTCCGACGTCGGCGTCGACGCCGACGTCGTCAAGCCCAAAAAAATGCATAAGATCAAGAACCTCTTCAAGTTCTCCTCTGGCACCGTGCAGGAAGATGCCGAGGTAGAGCAGGCCTCTCACTTCAACTACTCTCATCTTCTTCATATCCGCAACGATGAGGCTGCTGCAGGCAATGCCACTCCGGCTCCAACCGCCAAGCAGTCGTCCAACTCCATAATGAGACGCTTCCGTCGCATGCGGTCGTCTTCTAACGTTGGAAAATCTGCATCTGCATCTGCATCTTCGAACGACGTCGGTGATCTATCTGACGAGGGTCCCTCCGAGAACTTCCATATAAGGCGTCATAGACAGCTCTTTGCAGCAGAGCACTCTTCGGCGTCTTCAGACGACGAAAGCAAGGACCAGCTGCGGCCTCTTCCGCATGCGTCGAACATTCAAAAGAAGTCGAAAGAGGTTTTGCCCAATGATTCGGACTCCTTGACCAGCCATATCGGCGAAATTTTGGTACCTAGGAAACACAGCGAGTCTGTAAGCAGTGGCCGAAGCTATTCGAGCAGCTCGGTAAGGGTAACAAAAGTTGAGGTTACCCCACAGTCTTTTGAGAAGTTGAAGTTACTCGGTAGAGGTGATGTAGGAAAGGTGTATCTTGTCCGTGAAAAAGCAACCAAGAAGCTTTTTGCTATGAAGATCCTCAACAAGAAGGAGATGGTGGAGAGAAACAAGATCAAGAGAGTTCTTGCAGAGCAGGAAATCTTAGCAACTGCAAATCACCCTTTTATTGTTCCTCTTTATCATTCGTTCCAGTCAGAAGATCATCTGTATCTCTGCATGGAATACTGTATGGGTGGAGAGTTTTTCCGAGCATTACAGACCCGCAAGATGAAGTGCATTTCTGAAAGCTCTGCCAGGTTTTATGCCTCCGAAGTTACTGCTGCACTCGAGTACTTGCATCTCATGGGCTTCATATATAGAGATTTGAAGCCGGAGAACATACTTCTTCATAAATCTGGCCACATAATGCTTAGCGATTTCGACCTTTCAAAACGAACCGATCACATACACGGACCGGAGTTCGTGCCAGCATCTAGCTCTTCCAATAAACTTCCACAACTTGATACAAATGTGTGTATTAATGGCTTCAAAACAAACTCTTTTGTGGGCACAGAGGAATACATTGCACCAGAGGTCATCTGGGGAAAGGGTCATACTTCTGCAGTTGACTGGTGGACATTGGGTATTTTCATCTATGAGATGATCTTTGGTATAACCCCTTTCAAGGGTGGAACTCGAAACCAGACTTTTTCAAACATCTTGAAAAATGATGTGCAATTTCCTGACTACAATTCGATCTCTAGTAATTGCAAGAATCTCGTTAAGAAACTATTGATCAAGGACCAAACGAAGAGACTTGGCTCCAAAAGTGGTGCCTCAGAGATTAAGTGCCATCCTTGGTTCAAAAATGTTCAGTGGGCACTTCTCAGAAACCAAAAGCCACCTTTGGTTCCTGTGCTGACCCACAGGCAAGGCAGAAAGGATTATACAAAGAGTAAATCCACGCAGTCTTCTATGGGAACACTTAAATCCAAGAGAAAGACATCTAGTTCCACAGTGCGTTCATCCACGCAACCAGATCCGTTTTCTGACTTCAATTCTATTACAATTCACCATGACAATGATGACGACGATGTCATGACCTTCGATGGTAAGGATTTGGGCGACGTATCTTATGCATTGACGAAACCCGAATCTGGTTCTTCCAGAAGGTTTCTTAAGATATAGAAACGCAATGGAGTACGAAGTGTGATTTGGCTCTTCTGGTTGAAGACTTGGCGATACCTTTTATTTGCGACGAGAAAAAAGACTAAAAATAGACATAGTTATAGTTTTTTCCACTACCTCTGGATATGGCTTTTTCCTCTTAGAAATATGCATAAAGTTTGTTCTTGAGTGGGTATTGTGGTTTTCAGCGTGTCGTGTTCCGATTTGCGTCCGCTGCTTGACCTTAAGAATCAATACGGAGTCGGGTGTCTCCTTGTGAGTAAAGTAGAACGGGATCTCATAGGGAACAGTTCAAATCAGCTATCTACCATAGATGCTCATGGTAGGCTAGCGGTAAATGATATTCTCTAAAACATGATTTGGTTGTGAGAATGTATTCCCTACAGAAAACTGAGGTGCATCACATCACGAGACCTTTCCTCCAAATTATGTCGTATCTGGCATCAAGTGTGAAGTATCTTGAATAGATATGCAAGGATTATATATACAAGGATTTCTAGCATCACCTATAGTAGTACAATATTCCAATCACCGACTTATTATTTTCACCGGCTCTTATGTAAATCTATTCAAACTCATCAATAGCATGCCATAGTTTCTCGAATTCTCTTCTCTTTATACTCTCTTTAGCAATACACATCAACCTTCGAGTTTGTCTTTCTTTCCATCTTCCTTCCATCTTCGTGGACATTTCAGATGCTTTTTCAGTTACCTCCACAGGTAATGAAGCTAACTGTGCGCAGTTAACACCATATGATCTGTTACAAGGTCCAGATTTTAATTTATAAGTAAAAACTAAACCATTGTCGACTTTCTGGTATCCTAAATGGTAGTTTCGGGCTATTCCTTTACTAATTTCCTCGTACACTTGCAAGTTTTGAAAGTGTGTAATGAATAGGACGAATGGCAGCTTGTAGTAGCACAAATAATTCAAAATTGAATAAGCGATTGCACATCCATCGACAGAGCTTGTTCCTCTGCCAATTTCGTCTAACAAAATAAGTGATTTAGGACTGCATTTACTTAAGATCTCACTTGCTTCCGTCATTTCCACTTGGAATGTCGATTGTCCTCGAATGATGTCATCATAGGCCCCGATCCGAACATATATGGAGTCAAATATTCCCATCTTACTTCCCTCCGAGGCAGGAATGTACGAACCAATCTGACCTAAAATGGCTATGAGAGCAATCTGCCTTGTAAATGATGATTTTCCTCCCATATTCGGTCCGGTGATAATTGCAATTCGACCCTTGTCGGAATGCATTTCAAAACTGTTGGCTATATATCCTGGACGGAGCAATTCGGTCACTGGATTTCTTGCATTCTTAAGCTCGATTAAAGGCTCATCCACAAAAACTGGTCTGGTATAATTTTCAGAGATGGTAGAAGCTGTTGCAAGAGAAAGTAGACCGTCAATGGTGGCCAAATGGTCGATCAGCCGGTTAATTTGTAGATAGTGCTTGTCGATATTATTGACAAAGTCCTTAAAACAGTCATCACATTGTCGCTCGAGACACTCTTCCTCATATTGTATTTTCTTATAGAGTTCAGAAATCCTTGGTGTTCTCATTCTAGAAACAGACTTCGTCCCATTAACTTTGATCCAATCATGAGGAAGCGATGAGACTTGGGTGTTGCGAACTTCAATAAGATATGGTTCCCCGTTGTTCTTCACGTACTTAAGCCCGGGTTTCTTCAAGATTAATCGAATTTTCGCAAGTTCATCCTGTAGAAGAGCGTCCACTGCTTCAATCTTGTGGCAATGTGACTCGATTAGGCCATAGTCATAAAATTCCCTGTTGAAATACTTTGTGACATGTTCTTCTGCATTTTTTTCGTCCATTGCGGCTGGTGAGTAGATCATTCCAAATAGACTTGCCACCGTCCTGAGGTCTGATTTGGCTAGATCCCTTATGTCCTGGTAAATCCCGACAAGATACTGTGACTGTAACACCTCGTTGATAAGTTCCTCCTTGAGTTCGGCAAAACTTCTAGAGACTTCCACGATTTTTCTCAAAAAAAGGTAAACTTCCTTCCTCCGGGATCTTCCATAGTGTATTTTGCTTAAAATCACTTGTAAGTCAGGGCAACCATCAAGAGCTCTTCGAGTTCTTTCAACTGTCAATGTCTTGGAGTTATCTATCAATGATTCTACAGCACTTGAACGATTTTGGATCTCCTCTCGGTCAATCAATGGCCTGGAAACCCATTGGCGAAGCTTTCTTTTACCGAATCTGGTGCTGGTATGATCCAAAAACCAAATCAGCGAGCCCTCTTCCGATCCGGTTGTCATATTATGAAACAATTCTAGATTTCGGATGGTACTAGAGTCTAGAATCATATTCTTATCCACCTCGGAAAAGTGCTTATAGTTGGGAAGCAAATGGAAAACTGATGCAAGACCAAAGTCTCGAAGATAGTTGGCAAGCTCCGCAAAACAGGAGATGAGGTTGGTCGAATTCTGGGTTATAAACTGCAACGCCTCTGAGCCGACAGCGCACGAGTTGAGCTTCTCAATGCAATCTTTAATAGAAATGAATGGAAGTTCCAGGATTCTCAACTGCTCACTATCGGTGCGCAGAGTCCGGTGAAATATGGACACTAATTTCTTTGTCTCATTGGAGAGCTTGCCGATAGCTATAATCTCTATGGGTTCCAAATGAAGAAACCTGGTTTCTAATCCGGATCTAGTGAAGTTGTCCTCAAACTCGTCGTAGACAACATTTGCAGTGTAAATATTTGCCGCAACAATGGAGATTTTTTTGTCTGATTCCTTGATGCAGATCAGGCAGTTTCCGTCATTGAACGTTTTGGCATCAGCGTCGTCAATGTACGTTGCTGAGGTGTAGATATGGCTGATCTCTCTTTTAAATAGTCTACTACCTCCGCCGGAGTTCTGCTTAATGGCAGATGTCTCGTTCTGATCCACCACTCCGACCTTAAGACCTTTTCGAAGCAATCTTTTAAGATGAATGTGAAGCCGCACATCCGGAATCGAACAGTATGCAAACCGATCGTAAAGTTTATCCTCCTGAGATAAGTGGTCCATATCCAAGGACATACGCCCCGGTATGAACATTATGTTAAGGATTTTAGCCGCTATCTGTGCGTCATGTGCAAAGAACTTGTACTTATAGCCCACCTGAACTGCCAACACTTTATCCATGTTCTTTCTCTTCAACTCGACATACTGCTGCTCGAATGGTGTCAATTTCGGCCTAGTCTTTTGTTTCTTACTGCCTGCAGAAGTAGCTGCAGCAGCACGCTTCCTGGAACCGTTGAAGAACTGTTGAAACTTTTCATGATTGCTGGTCTCCAGCGCTTTTTTGGTACTAGAATTGTCGTCAAATCCTTTGAATGTGTATTTAGTATTTCTGGAACTTTTTTGATCTGTCAAATTCTCCTTTGAGCTCTCATGAATCTCCTTCTGAGGTTTCTGCCGACGCTTCACATGGAAGTATCGGCTAATCATCTGCTGCTGAATAGTCATGATCTAAGCAGCAAGCTGCAACGTCGCATGAAGATCTATTCTACCAAATGGGGGAGCTGGAATGGTTTTCTGATTTCTATTCTATCTATCGACAGGTCTAGAAATGCTGAAAGGAAAAAAAAAGTAGTTTGAGGAGAAAGAAAGGAAGACATTACAATAGGAGGGAATCAAAAAACGTGAAAAGGGTGGTGTAGGGATGTGTTGACTTCTGAAGCAATATTTTCGGCAATAGGGACATTAGAAATGGAATTGTCTTCATATGATGTTCTCAAACTAAACGGATCTGTTTTGTACATGCTAATGTGTCCCGAGTGACTGCCTGCTCTTCACATTTTTTTCTGTAAACTCTACATGAAGTTGTTGCAGTATAGGACGGATCTCCAAGGTCCAGAAAAAGTAGTAGCAGAAAAAATTCTTCTATAGTTTTCTAACTATTTTTTTTTAATGATTTGGCTGTCCTCTAATCTTTATTTATGGGGCCAGTAGCTTCCAGACTTTGTTTCACTGTAGACGGCCAAGGAATTTCATTGGTGCAAAGATGCTGTCTGAGTGGTGCAAAGGTGTGCTCTTGCTTCAACTATAGTGTCTTTTTGTTTGCACGTTTTTTCTTTAAGTAAGCCATGTCATACAATGGTATCGGGTTAAATACACCTCGTGGCACGGGAACCAACGGTTATATTCAGAGAAATGTAGGTGATGTGTACAAAAAGCGGAAAGGGGAGTTTGAAGGCCGGCATTATGAGAAAAGACATATAATAGGTGAGCAAAAAGATCGCCAGAGACAGCAGATCAAGAAGCAAAACGACTATATAGATTCCGATATAGAAGAGCATGAAAGAAAGAGACAACTGGAAGTAAAGGTGATGGAGTTTCGGAGTAAGTTGGAAGATGACGACTCTTTGGACGACAAGACAATTGATTTGAAGGTGAAGGAGTACCGAGAAAAGCTATATAAGTCTGAGAGCTCTGAAAGAGAGAGTCATCACAAAACGGAGGTCAGGGCCAAGTCGTATGATATCAAGGTTGATCCATTTAAAAGGAAAGCGAGTAAAATAGATAGTAAGACTAAGACATAATCACTGAAGGTCTACCGGGAATTAGATATACTTTTTAATAAGTACAAGAGAGGACCACTTCATTATGCGACTGCTTGAAGAGTACGCATCTGTGTGAAAAGAAGGTGGTTGTGAGAAACTATTTGTCCGTCCGAAGGTTGCTCGGGGAAAATAACTATAGCTGCGGTGTGTCGCCAGCACCACTCCAATTTTCCGCCCGAAAAACTGCAAACGGTCAAAAATGCTCTTCTATGTATGTTAGATAAATTGCAAAAGGCGCATGGGGATGAACGCCCACAGAAGTCAGCTCTGTGTATAATATCTGTTATAGTGCAAACCCGATTACTACATTTCCTCCTGTAATTCTAGACTCGCCGAAGTCGTTACAGCCGTATGTTTTTCGGTAGTTGTCTGTCGGAGCCAAACTTACGTCTCCAGCCTTCTCCTTCCGAGTACGATAAACCTCAAATGAAACTCACCTGGCTTCAGGCCTACTGTTCTACGATGGCAGATGGCATAGCTGAAGTTGAAATCCAAAGCTTGCTGTCAATTCACACCTCACTATTGGCTCTACTAAATAAATTATTGACTATGAAAGAGGCGCGATCGGATTAGGATCGAGACGCTTAAGAAAGCCCGAAATTCCTGGCGAACAAATATGCATGCTTCTCTGATTCTGTAGACGAAAATAGCATGCTTCAGAAGAGCGGATCGTGCAGCTGCAGATCAAGAGTACCGTGTACTGTTAGAGGCATTCTAAACTCGCTTGTACTGAGTTGCAGCAGCTGTTCGATTGAATTGTTACAATGTGTTACAATTTTCAATAATTGTTCTCTTTGATGAATGTTCAATGTTCATACCTTGTTTTAGCATCCAAATATTTCGGATTCCTTGTGGGCGCCTATACGAGAGCATAGTTACAGTATAGCGAGAAGAGTGGCAGTAAGCTGCTGCACGACGAAACTTGCAGTACGCAGACAACGCCGTTGCAAGTCAAAATGTGCATATGCAGATAATGGCCTGCCTAATTCCAGTTATGGTTGCATTAATGCGGTTCGATATAAAACAATGCAAGCCCCGTGGGAATGCCTGTCAGGCGGTGGCAGCCGACTCGGATAAACGCGCATGAATTCATGCACGTCGGTCCAAGCCTACCATCGGCTTACCCCGAATTGCCTTGACAAATTTATGTTCCACTGTCTGGTACGATTCCGAAATTATTGAAGCATTGTTTAGAATGTCCAAGTAATGGCGAAATAGCAAGGTAAAGAAGCAGCACATATGTTGCATCAATATATCATGAGTCAGGTCATGAAGACAAATATGAAACCTCCTTTTCAGCCGATGCCAGAATGCGAAGTCTGCACTAGAAAATCGAGAAGCCGGAGCCCGCAATTTTAGCATCTAGACCCATATTATGCAGGCTAAGCGGCTGTGCTGTCAGTTCCTTATCAGCACAAGAGCCTGGTTGATATTCCGAATTTCCTGCATCACGAATTAATGTGTGCATGATTAAAAAAAGGTCGGAATAGCGTGGAAGACTATAGGGATAATGTCCTCGAAGAAGTAAGGCTTGTTCTGAACTTATTTGTGTTGTATGCCAGGCAGTGTCATTAATTATTCAGCCGTCTACTATATTTACACTTCTACTTTTTAAGTAGTTATAATTCGCTTACAATAAGGTGCAGTTTGTGTATGAACTGATCTGTCTTTCTGCTTCGTTTACAATTGGTTTTTAATGTAAGGTTACTAATCATTTTGTATAATTTTACTGCAAATTTGAAATTCAGCAAAGGACTGTTGCTCGTATTATTGAGCCTATGTCGTTCTTAATGCCTTTCCCGGTTGCAAATCGGATATTTTCTTTTAATCAAGCCGGTAAACGAACTGTTATCGCCAGTGAAAAGCTGGTTGAAACTGAATATCCTGTATTATTGTTTGTAATTCATCTGATATACTACTAAGATAACGGGGCAGGTATGGTCCCATGTATCCACCCGTAGACAGCAAATCAAGACGTCCTAGATCATAATATTAATGGTTTTTGGCCAACGGCTGTGGTGCAGTCAGGCATATTCTTCAACGGTATCACTTGTTTGAATTAGATTTCTTTTCATAAACTGAAAGTGCTGTCAATAGTATTCCAGCTATGCGACTAGCATCATCGAGACCCCATCTACTCAGATTTTACGCTCATTGACGAATTATGATTGAAGGAATCAGCAGTAAAACAATACCAGGTTCCCTGCAGTAGTTCCGTGTGTGTGTAATTGAACTATAAATCTATGTAGCAGTATTAATCTGTCTTAATCTAATCAACTTTGATATATACTAGCTTGTTGTGTGCCAAGGCAATCTTGATTGTGTCGCTCATAACGGTAGTATTATTAGTCTTAAAAGATTCGATTAGCCTCTTACTATCCTCGTCGTCCTTGGTCTCTTGTTCGATATCCCAAAACAGCATCTTGAGGTGGTTGTACAGCACAAAACTCTCGTCAGACTTGATCAAATGTATCTTCATGCCACCTTTGTACCTTGGGTAGCAGATTGTTCTTTTCACCCATTCTGCCGTATACTGGATCTCATCATTGGCGTTGCGAGGAGGACGAATCGACTCAAGCTTCAAAATACGGCCGTTGTTATCCCTGATGGCTTTGATAAACTGATAGTTGGTGATGCCAAATTGCTCCACAATCATGTCATGGAAGTTGATACTCGGAGAATTCGACTGAGAGGTCGGAGAAGTTTCATTTAAAAGAAAGTTCAAAGAATTCTTTGGAGAGCCCCGAGGAGAGCTTCTAATAGAACTTTGACTGATATTTGGAGAGGAAGCTGAATCAGAAGTAAGAGACGATATAGGTGAAGAGGTTGTGCTTTCTGTGGTGGTGGTTGTGATAGTACTGCCGCTAGCAGCAGACGAGACAGGAGTAGGAAGTGGCACTGCGGCTTTGGCAGACTGTGAAGCTGGATCATAGCGAATTTTTCTTTGAACAGGAGTACTCAAGACCTTGGCATCTTCCCTTAGGTTGTGCACGCTGTCGTGCTCACAGCCAAAGAATTGGTCCAACGCCTTGACCTGATCCAGATTTTCGAAAAAGTCTAAGTCAATGTCCTCGAATTTGAACTGGCCAATATGATTTCTTGCCTTGGAAGAGTCCTGCTCACTCTTTGGTGAGCCAGCATCTAGCTCAGGCTTGGTGTCGGGCTTCTCGAGCTTGGTCCAGTCGTATCTGACGAGCTTCTTGGTACTCTTCTTACTCAGATAGTGCAGCAAAGATGCCATGTCATCGTGTAGCAGAAAACGACCCGAGATATTAGAGCTGAAAGGCCGTCCCTGTGGTCGCAGGCCAGACAGCGTCGAATTGTCTTCAGTGGTAGCAGCATAAGGCCTCAAACGCTTGTACACCGCACTGGAGTTGTAGATAGTTCCTGCTATCGACGAGTTGTGGGTGAAGTTGGCGTGGGGCTTTTTTCTTTTATGAATCTTACTGTTTATCATGGTCTGTTGTGGAAGCATGATTGGCGGAAGCATGTAGCTGGCGGAGTTTTGTACCGGAGCCGTCTGGTAGATGTAAGGCACCACCGGGAGCTGCGGCCGAGATATCTGGTAGTACTGCGGCGCCAGCACCGGGACCTGCCTGAGGGGCAAGCCTGATGTCACTGCAATGGGCACACCACCGACCCCGTTCATCTGCGTGCTTGTGTTAAGCGGAGCATTGAGGGAAGAATGCATCTGCTGCGCTCCCACGCCAGGACCCATGGGGCCACTCATCATGGCTCTGCCCGGCGGAACTCCCATGAAGCCAGGCTGGTACCGGGCTGCCTGGTAGGCATCGGCCTCCTGGTAAGCATCGGCCTCCTGGTAAGCATCGGCCTCCTGGTAAGCATCGGCCTCCTGATACGCGGTTGGTTCGTATGCAGTTCCATCAGGGTATCGGGCTTGGTCAACGAAACCAGCGCCTGGGAACACCTGCGGTATACTATAATACGCCTGAGGATATCTTGCCAGCAATCTATGATTTGTTGTGCCTTGGTTGGTTGTGGGAGTATCTCGATCCGGATACTCTTTCGGGTTTTGCATTTTATCAAATGTCACCGTAGACATAAGACAATTAAGTGGATTCTCTTATATCTGCTTATATAAGGGCTTGATATGCTATTAGAGTATATAGGGACCATAACAGTTGGGAAAAAAAGTCGAAACGGCACTTATTTATTTATATCTGATCGCCCTGTCTTTCTGTTTTTGTCATTCCTTTTTTTTGTTCGGTATTCCTCTGCTTCTTTTCGACGTTTCTTTTACCACATGTTTCTTTTTGTTGCATGTCCCTCCCACATCCTACCCAGCATCAAACCTGCGCCCACAAAAGAAACGTAGTGTGGCGATAATTGTTCCTTCACGCACCTTCTGTGTCTCCCGCCACCTCTTTCTTTTTTTCTTCCCTCTGATCATCAGTAAATAGAACTTTCACATAAATCCTTCGGCGCGCCTCCAAAGCCTTTTGTCACTTCCACACCAATACCGCTGCGCCTAGTCATTTCACAAGCCGTTTCTTTTTTAATTGTTCCTTTGCGTTTAAATCTTATTTGTCGTTACTTTTACTGTCTCGGGCATTTTGGTATTATTCCCTTGCATTATTCCATAACCGTTGCGTGGCTAGCCCCCTACCACCTTTACTTTGCGGCCACATCTTGATGTATACCATCGGCTTTCTGTCTACTTCATGTCAATTTTGGTGGTGAGGATTTACAGCATTGCCTACGGATCAATGTCGAAGATTACCTTTCAAACTTATGGCCGTAACAAATTCCGCATTCATTCTCGAAACCACACACTAGCACAGTTTCCTTCTCCGCCACCATCAACGGTCATACCTCTCCGTCCTCGACCTTACTTCTACGAAAATGCCTAGTACATCATGATACGTTATATTTTTCTATAGCTTATCTTCATTACATTCTGCATCTCCTGGAATGTCGAGTGTTCTCCTTATGCTGCCTCCTTTCCCTTGCCCCATTTCATCCTGCATGAAGGCGCGTCGTATGCCTTACCGGGTTTAACCGCTCTCCTTCGCGACGAGCCGAAGTTGCATGTAAAGCTGCATAGTTTTGGATGTATGATTATCTGATAACTCCAATCATAATATGTAACACCCAAATTATCCTATATTTACATATTCTTTGATAGTCCATGTGGCTTATTTCTGTCCAGTGAGCTACTGTTTCGCTGATGCTGACTTTTGGATAATTATTGAGGGTTACACATTTCTCGTTTGATAAAGTCTAACCTTTCATTCTTTCTCGATAAAATTGTCAGAATAACTGCCGGAAGTTGCATGTCCAAATATCTGACAAATAATTTAGTTACTTTGTGCATACAATTACTAGTAATATCATCTACTTTCGTTACAGTTAATTTCGTTTCCTAAAACCATAGGGGAGGATGGTGAACCACTTAAATTTTTTCGCTTTTTCCGGTGCATTTCAGGTCTTGCAATTAATTTCTTTTGAAAAAGTAGGGTTTAATTCCGATAGCATCAAATTTATACCGAACGGACATCGATCGTGTCTTGATTACAAATCAATCGATGTCAAGCTTTAGGCGTCAAGTTTTTGATTTGCCCCGGGAGTTTTCATATTTTCCCCCATCTTAAGACTTATGCTCGATTCCAATCTCGATTTATTGGCATCATTTGCATTGTAGATTCTACTATGGATATATTCTGCGAACCTTCACAGAAGACCATTATCTTATTCTTTCTTTGCTATTTTTGTTTAAAAAGTGGTTAACGACGATAGCTGACGGATGAAACTCCAATGGTAGTCCGAGTGCTTCACTCTAGTTTGCTTCATGCTTCCAATTTCTATTCCTTCTTTTGTCCCGAATAAACCGAAAGAAAATGGTCCATTAGTAGTGTTCACACCATTTTGGTTCAATACTAATTGCTTTCCATTTGCAGTTAGAAGCGTAAACTGTAACCTGCGAACGGATTTGGCTACCCATAAACACCCTTGCTAATTGGTGTTACGGATACACTGCCTGACAGGCTTGAGCCGATAGTTGCAATTCTTGTTCTCAACGCCCAGCCTGCTTTCTATTGGTGGCGCTAAGAAGCATAAAAAGAAACGTGCAGGAGCTTATGCATCATTTAGATTCGGTCAATTTGACCGTTATTGTTCGCGACAAACTGGGAACATCGTGTTCTGCTTATCCTTAAGCAAGTGTAACAGTTGCTGGTAAAGGAAAATGTTTCGTTAGGCATTAGAAAACAATCAAGTTAATGAAATACCAAGACCCCCTTCAACCCTCAATATGAATGCTTTCCTGGCTGCGTCCGCTTTGTGCGTCTTTCTATACATGTGGTCATGCCATTTGGGCCGAGGAAGATTTTGAACTGTTCCTGCGCGCTGGCTCACAAGATGAACCCTGGAAGCGGACGTAATGTTATTCGCCCATCAGTGATGGAAAAAGTCAAAAACCCGTACATTAGAAGGCATGTTTCAGAATAGGGAATTAATCCGTGTGCGGTAATTTTCTATAAATATGCCTCAGATGTATACATGCCCGCTAGTAATCTAGGTTCACACCATCAAAGGAGAGGGAGCTAGGCAGAAAAGGTTACGATCGCCGTATATTGTGCAAAAGAAACAAACTGTGCTGAAAAAAGAAACGAGTAGTCCTAGACAAAACTTCATTCGAAGGAAAAAAGGAACATATCCTGCACGGGGTGCATTAGCGGTTGGATCCGAGAAACTTCCTTTGCGTTGTTCTGCACACCGGCTTGTACCGCACACTGAGGTTAAAAAAAAGCATTTCACGCAGGCGCATGCATGCTCAGCCTCCCAAATATAATGAGGTATTTCTATTAATTCTATGTTACAATGATATAGACAAATTCCGAGTAAAGCAATCCATGATTTTTGAACCTGATGGTTGAACTATACAGCAGTATCTGCAACAGAAGGAATAATTCTGCTCGGAGCTTCATCGGGCATATCATCGTCGGAACTGTGTGCGATTTGTTTGTGTGGAAGGCGGCTATAAAATATGTTCGTTCATGCGAGCGGGAATGTTTATGTGATGACGTATATTGGGTTAACACAAAATAGTAGGGTGATAATTATGGGAGATGATGCCCGGATAATTATAGGAGATTGAGGGTGGACGGAAGAAGCAGGTGGCGTTATCCATGGAAATTTCGTGTGTTTGTTTATGTAGAATTAGACCTTAGAATGCCGGAGGCAAGGGTTGACACTAAGATGAAGTCTAGGATGAATATGCATAAACCGGAGTGCGAATTCCGTGACGCATGGTCTCACAAAAATAGGATAAGTGCAGCGCCCAGAATGCAGCTAACTGTCAACTAGTCCTGTGTAGCCGATCTAAGTGGTGAGATGGAGAGAGGGTGTATGGTAAATTTCAGTCTGAATTATGTATTCTCTTCTTGGTTTTTCATACTGCGTTGTTGACTACTGGTGATCCATATACTTGACTTACTTGTGCAAAATGCCTGAAATTACTCTGTGCATTGCTTGAAATTCTATGTCCGTAGTACGACATTGTGTAGTGTTTCTCGAGCTCCTGCCGGTTAAGCAACTCTCGCAGCCGGAAGGAAGATTTATCTTTGAGTATATACCTTCTATTTATTTCATTTATGGTTATGAATTCATCCATTCATCTAAGGTATTTCAACTTCAGGGTGATGGAAATAATAGAGCATGTGCAATGTTACGTGTCGTAGAGGGCATAGTACAATCAATATTAGTGTGTTGCGACGAATGAATTCTACCATAGTGTAAAATCTGGTTTTGTTTGATGTGCAAGACCACCAATTGCTGTGTTAATTTGTTTATTCTATCAGTTTAATCCTCGATTCATCTATCCATTCAATGCAGAATTGTATGAACTTTCTTTGCTTCCCACATGTATCATATGTATTACGCATTTACTTCATTCTTTGTGTTTGGTAATGGTATATGTATATAAGTGGCCACGACATTACTTTGATGCAGATTAGCAATACATGGTCCACAACACTGATATTAGCCAAATATAGATCAGCAATGAACGGTGATCTGGTGTATCTCTTTGACGATCGACACAGCTTTCCCGCCGCCCAAGATCATCATATCCAAAGCGTAATTGTCGATAAGTTGTTAACCAGATTTAGATAATTTACGACTTCTGACCTCACCCGTTGCTTATTGTAGTACTCCTTAAAAGAACTGAAGGTCTTCTAACAACTAAATAGCTCTGTCCATATTTCTCTTAGCCTAATTTTGAGCTGTTGGTGCATTGCAGTGAATCTCAGAACATATCTCAGCTAGGCACGCTCCAGCCATATTAGTAGTAGACTTTAGCTAGCATTGAATTAGTTTTACTTTGCTATACGACTAGGTACTTTTAGTTTGGACTACATTTCTAATTTCTGCAATAAAGGCAACTTTCGGACTCGGTAATTATGTTATTAGCTGCTTTTAGCATGTTAGATTGCACTTGAAGATTTTAAAATCTTCAGTCAATGTACGGTGAAGCTGATATCAAGTTCAAGTCAAAATCCCCGTTTAATTCTCTGACGGTACAAATATGTTCGCAAATAATGACTATAATTAAATTGTCGAAAATCCGACTCTCTATCAATATTAATTACGGGCTTGTATTTGTCAGAACTTTCGAACTTCGGTATTGAAGTTATATTTGACAGACACCACAATCTATTAAAAAGAACCGGCAAAATTAATGTATTTATCTGCTCCGTAGGTTCATATGAGGAGTAAGCAATTACTGCCAGGTTACCTTTAGAGATTATCCTTGTTGTAAAAATGATAATAGCTTCCAAATATATTGCTATAATGCACTTGTTCCGCAAGTATTATTACTAAGTAGAAATAAGTAACTGTCGAATATAGAGAATCATCGCAAATACAAAATATATGAGTTTCACATTTTTGGGAAGTCCTTAACGGCTTGTCATTCCTACATTTAGTTCAAAATATTCACTCGATTCCTCAAAAATGTTTCTTTTTTGTAGCACGTGATTTGGTATCGCGTGTCAGTTGTTCTCTCCAGTTTAAACTTGTCAAAAAAATCTAGACTTTGTAACTACAATTACTAAACGGGTACTCTGTTTCAATGGTATTACAATACGGAGGAGAGCACTGCAAATACTCTTGGTCACTCCAGGCTTACCAAGATATTGGCAATTGTATGAGGTCACAATAAAGTCCGGATGGTTGGAACCGCTTGTGATCTTTTTCTATGGTGTTGCTACGAAAGATAGAGAGGTAAGTCCGTGGACCTGATTTTCCCTCTCATATCCCCATCATCATCCCGCATTTAGATCATCCATATCCTAGACCTGGGCCAAAAGCGGCAACAGCGATACAATGAAAATACTGCTGTGTTGCTAGTCCACCTGGGAAAATACCTCATTCGTTCTCTTTCCCCATTGTTCTGCTCTGATTTTCCCGGCATAATTCCAGCGGTGCTAATGCACGAGCTGCGTACACCCCTGACCAGTGGCCATAGTGCCGGCCGATGCATTCAACGGTGACATTTGTGATATTTGGGCGATGATAGCACTCTGTTGAGTTGGATGCCAATCTACAACGTACTTTTAGCTCTTTTATACAAAGTGGGTGGAAAATAGCAAGTATCCCTGATCGCACTAGAATTCGAGAAAGTTTTGGGCTTCGCATACGGCCGAGCTTCGATTTCAAATAATTATTTTCCACTTTAGTTAATTGGCAAGCAGCTAATATATTGCGAATACTGCACTGTGAAAGAGCCCTAATTCAGGCAGCGTCGAGCCCCCCATTAATACAAACGTTACATCTTAAGAAATCCGAAAGCGGTGAAAGCTCCTTATATCCGCAAAAGAAAAGATTTTGGCCACTTTTTGGGGGGGGGGAAAAATTTCGCATTTATTTAGAAGTCTGTTTTCTTGCTTTTCTTTTCCTGCAATGCAGCGTTTCCAGTACTAGCTTGTTCGCGATTGGCCCAAAGGCAACATTCCTTCGCTGTTGACATATGCTGCTCACTTGCCGGTTTTTCAGCATGTGAACTTAATTTAATTCCCTCGATATCCTCCTGTTTTCTATTTAGGAGGTTAACGTGCATAAAAATCTTCCTTATTTCTTTTTTCCTGTAAAATAGTCATTTGATATCGCCTATTCTGGTTAGAAGGTTTACTGCATGCTTCTATTAACCCCCGGAGCTGTAAGGCGCACTTAACGCTTTCTTGCGGCCAGCAACTTAGATTGCAGCTGCTTCGCAGAGGTTGTCTATATTTGTTTCACATTAGTGGTGGTCATATGGCTGTATTACCTTAATCTACCTCACATAGCAGCCTGAAAAGCAATGTCAAAAAGTAATGCAGCAGATCAAAGCGTTATAGCTTAAGTGAATTGCCGCAGCCGAGAGCCATGCAGTATGAGGCATGTAACATTGCATGGGTGGAAATAAGGCCGGAATTTTGATGTGCCTAATATTGCGAGCTGTCGGCAATTTCAGCACAGTAAGCGGTAAAATGCCGCCGGAAATCTGCTCAATGTTCATCCATTTAATATTATGGATCCATTTGAAATCTCCTTTATTGAGGAAAAATTCTTTGTCAATATATATATCGAATTGTTCCCATTCCAGAAGCTTTTTATATATTAGACGGCCTTCATTACAGTCATTGTAGAGCCACAATGCCGTCAGATTGCTTTTCGTTCTCCCCCGTTGCACTTGCTGTTATGCCTCATACTCGCTAACCTTTCCTCGCCTTTCGCAAGTAATTCTGTCTTCTTTTTCTTCCAAAATGCTATCAAATATCTTGCTGCCGACCAAGCAATATTAAATTTAGGGATTTTTCTTGCCAGTACCGGCTCCAGTGACTCTATTCTGTAGCAACAATCTTAGACCATCATAAATAATCTTGCCTATAGCGCAGTAACGTATAAAGTGGGCAGTTGTTCGTTACCAAATGCTTAGAGTTGTTTGCAAAATTGTTATCAAATATTACTGTCATTAACTAGTGCCCTTATTTGGTTTACCCCATTCATGAAAGCTGGTTCTTTTGCAGTGGCTGAAATCTTACACTAACTCGTGTTCCTTTGCAACCACAGCGGTTCCATTTTCCATAGTAAAGTTTCATCAATGCAAGGCTAAAATACTGTTATAAGTGACTAAATGTGCGCTCACTTTGATGCTTCATTCTCACCTATGGGTGAAAGTTAGTATGTGTCTTTTGTTCATTGCGATCTGGTCCTGTCATTCATTGCTGCTACCGACATAAACTAAGCGCCATAATAGGGTCAGGTCAGAAGGGCTGGTTATGTTTGATCCGTGTATATAGCAGGGTTTGTGATTTACCTGTTATTGTCAGCTGATTGTCAATTGACTCAAAATAGAGGGACCTACTCTGCCGGCATTTGCGGTAGGATATCTAATACTCATGCCAACTGGAATGGCTATGAGGAGCATAAATATTTGGTATGCTACTTTTAAAATGGTTTTTTCATTCTCGCCTGTTCAAAATATCCCGTTCTGCAGCTGTTTATTCTTGGCAGTTAGCTTGTCGTAATCTCGTATGTTTCTCTGACAACATTTAAGCATAGCCACGTACTCCAAATTATAAACGAAAGCATTTAGCTATTTAAAAAAAAAATGGCAGATGGCGAAGTGATTAGGAGGTTTGTGCAAACACACTGCTTGAATGAAACGTTCCTTAGAAGAAGTTTTGGCTTGTCGTCAACCATGCAAAGTACTAAGTTTTCTCTTCATGTTCGAGATTTCGCCAGCTTTCACAGTTTGAATAACTCTCCCGTCTTTGAAGTCCACAGAACAGCGATGGAACAGATCTTATTTCTTAATGTTATTTCCCTTCACCATCCCCTGCTCCCACATACATCAACTAATGGCTAAGAATTCATATTGGTATTACTGCCCTGAAAAATTGCTGCTCCAACTAGTCTTCAAACACATTAACTAGTATAACTTACCTTATCTTGTTTTTCAGAAGACTACCGACAACAACTAATTAAGTCTCTTACATTGTTAAATTTTCTAACAAACCGCCATGTACAACACTTCTTTCGTACGTGGTGAGATAAGGTGGCAGCTAGAGCAAGCCCAAGCACATCTCAGCAATAATTATAGGCGAGGTAATTGGAGTGCTTCAGCACCAAGTGGCACAGCATGAGCATTTCATTCGATTGACGCTACAAGCTCTAAAGGGATTGTAACTGGTATGTGTGTGAAGCCGTAATTCAGGCGTAAAACTGGAACACTTCAGACAATCGCCCATGTATGTAATTGGCATGTTCATACATTGACTGCCTTAGATTACAGATTTACTCATTCTACTAGCCCTATTCAACGTGCCTTTAAATCTACCCACCTTCAATCCTGTCTACCTTCAATCCTGTCTACCTTCAATCCTGTCTACCTTCAATCCTGTCTACCTTCAATCCTGTCTACCTTCAATCCTGTCTACCTTCAATCCTGTCTACCTTCAATCCTACTAACCATTGCTAATTTAATTTCTCAATTTATCTTCTGCCCTCAACTCAGAACCCACTCTTTCCAACTTTGCTTCTCTTTTTGATCACCTACGTATTCAGCGGTTTCGGCATTGCCGTGGCACTACTTATGTCCGGTGTAAATGTGAGTGCTCCGTTTCATCGATACGGAAACTTCCTCCTTGACCGCAGGTGATTACGGGAAGCTGCTGCTTCCTCCGCCGGTTTCCGCTGGTCTCCCAATTGAACGGTCACCGACGGCGTACACCCGTGCATTATCTATCTTTATGCAGCTCCGTTGGAAAGCGGCCTTCATCATGCACAGCCTCAGCCCGATTTGGAAATTTGATAACGCTTTCTGGTCTCTATTTTATCAGTTGTCTCTTGTTGGTGGTTGCTCTCTGGCACTTCACTGACTCATAATTACTGTATAAATAGACACTGAATTCTTGGAAACGTTGACGTCCTCTTTTGCTGATTGTTATCATCGTTATTTGTTTTAAAATGGCTCCAGCAACAGTTATTGCAGAGCATGCCCATTCTTGCGATTGCGCAGAAAAGAAAAGCCAACTTAAGGAGGCAGTTACTGACGCAAAAGATCTCCAAAACGCTCTCGATGATATCTACGGAAAAGAAATCAGACTAACTACTTTCACCAATGATCAGGATGTCGATCCTATCAAGCTGAACTGGTATGAGGCAGATCCAAAAAAGAGAGGACCTGTTATTCCTTCCAAGTACTTGAACGGTCAAGCCAAGCATAACGCAATTGGTGCTCATGCAGGTCCATACTCCATTTATCATGCTCTAAGTTTGGCTACAAGACAATTGAATCATAAGCACGTCCCTGACTATACCAATGCTCATCCTGCTTTCAACTTCCCGCAAGTTCCTGAGTGGTCTGAGGAGGACAAAATAGTTAGTATTGATCCATTTGGCCATATGGCTCCATGGGTCTACGGAGACATTGCTGAGGATGAGCATGTCCAAATCAAGCCTACGATGTCGATCACCAAGGCTGTTCTATCAATTCCTGAGATCAAGGAAGAGGTGGAAAAGGGTAATTTGAAGCCAGACGGAAAGATTGTTCTAAACGAGAAGGGAGAAATGGCCTGCACTAAGGTGGCTGTTGATCCTGTCTGGTACTTGCCAGGTGTCGCCAAGAGGTTGGGTATCACCGAAGCCGAATTGAGAAGAGGTTTGTTTGAAGACACCAATGGAATGTACCCTGAGTTGATTACCAGACCTGATATTAAGGTGTTCTGCCCACCAATCGGAGGCATTACCGCATACATATTTGGAAACCCTGAGTTTTTGCACAGAGATGATAAAACTTTGGCCTTGAGAATCCATGATGAATGTTGCGGATCAGATGTCTTTTTATCAGATATTTGTTCGTGCAGGTGCTATTTGATCTTCGGTTTGATAGAGGCAGCCAAAGAAGCTCAAAATGGTGGTAACGGACTTGTCTGCTACTTCAGAAAGGAAGGCAGATGCTTGGGTGAAGTTACCAAGTATTTGGTCTACAATGCAAGAAAGAGAGATGGTGATACCGCCGACAACTATTTCCCAAGAACCGAGTACGTCGCAGGAGTTAGAGATGCAAGATTTCAGGAGTTGATGCCGGATATTCTTCACTGGTTTGGAATCAAGAGAATTGATCGTATGCTTTCGATGAGCAACATGAAGTACAACGCTATTGTCAACTCCGGAATTGAAATCAAGCACAGAATTGAGATCCCAGATAGATTGTTGCCAGCGGACTGCAAAGTGGAAATAGATGCTAAGATTGCCTCAGGTTACTACACCGAAGGTCATGTTTATACTCAAGAGGAGTTAAAGAACATCCAGGGAAGAAAATGGGAGAATATTTAAATTAGTAACGTAATTAATAGACATGAAAGATACTGAGCCAATGTAGGAAAATATGGTCAAAAGTGTTCAGCCAAAGGTAAATTGTGTATGAGAAGGTTCTGAGGGGTCATTTTGGAAACCAGTAATATTATGGGAATTCTTCCAGGAGTACAATATATTCAAGGTGGGTGGATGCGGCCTGGATAATTCACGGCATGGCAATTTTATGCGTCCAGATAGTTTTTGTGAAAGCAAGACAGCAGATCTAAGAATCTAAAGAATCAACGCCGGTAGTGCTGCCGCTATAGTGCAAGTGATTTAAAGTAAGCTTTGGGGAAGCGGACTTGGGTGTTTTGTTTGCCGCTGTTAGATTGGAGTCCACGGATTTGGCTGCTACCTCTGTAGTGGCAGCCAGAAACCTACATGTAGTCATTACCCGGCCTGCGGTGAAGAATCGGCATATCAAGAGACTCACTGGATATCACCGAGGCGCTTCAGCTTACAGTTTCCTTAATTAATGATGTAATTTCATCGGGACCTTATTTCTCACCACCAATAGTCTGATACGCTTGATTCTTCTCGCACCAACTATCCACATCCTCTATTATAGGGGTGCATTTTTAACATACACACAGATACACAGATACACAGATACAAAGACCCTCTTTATTCCTGACAATGTACACCACTCTAAACACCCGTCTCAGTCTAGTTACCCGCCGGAAAAACCCCTTCAAGCCGTTCTGCATGTCATCTTCTCCCTGCAGGAGTGTACCATGCATGACAAATAACACGTCATTGCACGACAAGCACTCACGCAGACTGTGTCGCGAAATCGACCCGGAAGACGTCCATTACGTTGTGCGACTTTCACAGAAATATTTCGGTTGAGAACAAGTAACACCGATTCTATTGCGCCAATTGACCTGAGCCCTGCATATAAGGCCTAACATACTTTATGACTGAAGAAGCGGCAACTAAGGACCCACAAGATGGGTCTGGCAGTGCTGGCAGCCCAGAGAATCCGCCAATTGCAAAGGAGGCTGGTGCAGGAAATCCGGAACTAGCTGGCAGCGTGCACCAGCAGAAGGAGCACAAAGCACTACAGCAGAAGGAAGGCGAACAGCAGAGCAAGCAGAACGGCGCAGCAGAGCAGCAGGGCACACAGGGCACACAGGGCACAGTGACAGCAGAGACTAAGCAGCCTGAGAGGCCTGCAGAAGCGGAGAACGCAAACGCACAGGACATCACGTCGTCGAAGCCAGAAGTTGAAGAGCAGCGGGCGAACGCAGACGGCAGTGAAGGCGCAGACGACAAGGTGCAGAACACAGACAAGTCATCTGCCGATGGCGAGGCAGCGGCGGCGGACGGACATGCAGAGCCTACGGCCGAGCCGGCCAATGGCGACGCCGGAAACTCCCAGAGCTCTTCTGGAGAAGCTGGAGCTCCGGCCACACCGAAGAAGATCGTTGTGGACACATCGGTTCCTGAGGCAACGTCTCTTGATACCGGAAACCAGTCGTTGCGGTCGTCCATGTACTCCACTCCGCGCAGAAGACGGTCGTCTAGCACTATTCTGTTGAACGAGAGTACGGGAATCACGTTTCTCAAGCAGTCGCTCGAGAGCCTCATCTCTATCAAGGAGATCGTGAAAAAGCACGATGATCTCGTTGTTGCTGCAAAGAAGGCCATTGCAACTTTAGAAAGCGGTTCACTACCACCGGAAGAGGTGATCTTCGAGCCTCTTCGTTTGGCATGCGAGCAGCCCAACGTCGAGGCCCGGATTTTGGCACTTGACTGCTTGAGCAAAATCTTCACCTTCAACATCTTCAACAAACCCATCTACATCAAGTACGCCAAGGCCAAGCCTAGCTTGAAGACCGATGCAGACTTGGACGAAGGCTTGGAGTCTGCTGGCTCGTCCAACGAGCACGGCGGAAAAGTCTTGCTAATCGAGGCGGCCATCCAGATCATCACCTCCTGCTTTGAAGGCGAGGGAACCGACGAGAAATTGGAACTACAAGTTCTCAGAGTGCTCACTGGTGCCATAGTTAACGAGAGTATGCCTGTTCACGGGAAAATCTTACTGCAGGCTGTCAGACAGATCTACAACATTTTCTTGCTCTCTCTTTCGCCAATAAACCAGGGAATTGCCCAGGCTACTCTTATCCAGGTGGTAAATATTGCCTTTGACAAATGCAGAGACATCGAACATGACTCTGTGGCCGACGAAAATTATAATCAGAAGACGATAACGCCAACAACTTCAGGAAACGGTAATCAACGTATGACTCTTCAAGAGATGGAAGCTAGCATCCAAAATAGAGGAGATGATGTGCAGCTTACATCAGACGAAATTTTTGGCGATGAGGATGAGCAGTCCATAAAGGATGCCTTTTTGATCTTCCGCTCGATGTCGAATTTGGCATCCAAAGTGATCGACAGCGATAAGGTCGATCTTAGATCGCACGCCATGAGGTCCAAGATTCTCTCATTGTATATAGTGTACTGGATTCTAAAGAACTACACTGACATCATCCTCAACAGAAACATGCTGATTGTTAACAAAAAGAGCGAAGAGAACACAGTTTTTATCGATGCAATCAGGAAATACATTTGTCTCGTGGTCTCAAGAAATGCGGCATCTCAATTTGCTCCGGTTTTCGAAGTGACACTGGAAATATACTATATAATGATCAATGAGCTTCGGGAGCAGTTTAAATACGAGATTCCGGTATTTTTCGATGAGATATATTTGCCTGTTAGTGAGATGAAGACATCTTCTTCTCATCAGAAGAGATACTTCCTTGAAATTATCAGCAGAGTTTGCAAAGATCCGAAAGCCTTAGTTGAGTTTTATTTGAACTATGACTGTGACCCTTCGATGCCCAACGTATGCGAGGAGTTGGTGGACTATTTGACAAAATACTCTTCTTTGAGGGATACTGCTACTCCTGTTCAAAAGGCCAATTATCAGAGCACATTGACCAAGCGTTTATCAACCTACAGCCTCGACAACATTCCTGAGCTCAATGTCAGCAAGCTAGGAAGTAGAATTCCAGATCCAGAGTCAACTTATACTTTCCCTGTGGACTATGCGCTCAAAATGAAATCCATCAATTCTATAGTATCATTTTTGCAATCTTTGAACTCGTGGTGTGGTAAGCCAATGGAGAGCTCCAACGATCTCCCATCAACTGCGGAGATAGGCGATTCTGAATCAAAGGCTGGAACTATATTTGCTGGCGAATCAATGAATTCTGCTTCTCCTTCCACTGATGAAGTGGTTTCCCCTGTTGCTCAATTCGAGACAACTAAGCAGAAGAAGACTGCGTTCTTTGATGCAGTGAAGATCTTCAACTACTCCCCAAAGAAGGGAATAAAGGCCTTAGTTAAGGGAAAATTCATTGAAAATGACAGACCAGAAACTATTGCCAAGTTCTTACTTGAGAATAATTCCTTGGATAAGGCTGGCATTGGCGAGTACTTGGGAGAGGGTGGTGAGAAGAATGTTGCCATCATGCATGCGTTCGTCGATATGATGGACTTCAAGCAGAAAGACTTTATGTATGCCTTGAGATACTTTTTGCAGCACTTTAGACTTCCAGGAGAATCTCAGAAGATTGATAGATTTATGTTGAAGTTTGCCGAAAAGTATGTGAATGATAATCCGGGTACGTTTGCCAATGCGGACACAGTGTATGTCTTGGCTTATTCAGTTATCATGTTGAATACCGACCAGCATTCCCCTCAAGTTAAAAACAGAATGACACTAGAGGAATTTATTAAGAATAACAGGGGAATTGATGACGGGAAAGATTTGGATCCAAAGATGTTGGAACACATTTACCATGATATTCAAGAAAATGAGATTATCTTAAAGAGTGAACAGCAGGCTGCCCTAATTTCCAACGAGCCACAAAGACAGCAACCTTTGGCACTCTTCGGCGGCAGGAATTTAGCAAAAGAAGCTTATCTGAAGGCAACTAAGGAGATGTCATCTAAGACTGAACAGGTGATGAAGTTCATCAGGAGCTCTAGTAAGAAAGATTCTAAATCTATATTTTACTCTGCAGATCTCACTGACGGCGCTGAACAGGTCAAAGCCATCTTTGAGAACCTATGGATGTCGATTTTAGCCGGAATAACACCAACTTTTAAGGAATGCGATGAAGAAGCCGTTGCAAAGCAACTTCTTTTGGCCATAAAACTCTCCGTTCACCTATCTTGCTTATTTGATTTAGACTATGCCAGAACTTCTTTCATGAGGGGTTTGGTGCAGTTTACTAATATTAACTATCCGGAGGAAATGAAGGATAAGGACATAAAGGCTGTCATGACAGTGTTGGAAATAGCTGTCGACGAGAATTCACATTTGAAGTCATCTTGGAAGGATATATTTATAGTCATTTCTCAGTTTGAAAGACTAAAGCTACTTTCAAGGGGCGTTGGCTCAGAGGAGATCCCAGACTTGATTAACGCAAAATTAGCTAACAGAAGCTCAATTGATAGCATAAGCGCACCTGTTTCCGGCTTCTTTTCTTCCTTTGGTAAGAAGCAGACTATTTCCGAACAGGCCTTCCAACATCATTTCAATCAGAAACTTCCTCCTGAGCTTGTATCAAAAATAAATGCAACTGAAATCGATGTTGCCATCGATAAAGTTTTCTCCAAGAGTTCTGAGATCGAAGGTCATGGAATCTTTGATTTGATTGCAGGATTGAGTGAAGTTGCCAGAGAGGAAATCGAGTCTTCTGGACAGAGCGAGCAGCCAAGAATGTTTTCATTACAGAAACTTGTTGACGTTTGCTATTACAACATGGGAAGAGTTAGATTCAAATGGTCCGAATTATGGCGTGACTTAAGCAAAGAGTTTAATGAATTCGGATGCCATTCTAACTCAGTTATTGCGTGCTTTGCAATCGATTCTTTGAGACAGCTCTCTGAAAGATTCTTTGATATGGAAGAGTTGTCGCACTTTAGTTTCCAAAAGGAGCTTTTAGCTCCGTTCAATTACATAATTATGAACAATCCAAACCTACAGGTGAGAGATATGGTTCTAGATTGCATGAGGTATTTGGTTGCCAAAAAATCTAGCCATATCAAATCTGGATGGTCTGCCATTCTTGAGATATTGACCAGTGCCGCTGTGGATGATGACGCCCATTTCGTTGAAAAAGGTTATTCCTATGTCAACAAGATTTGTGATGAACATTTTGAAGAAGTCTTTGAACAAGATGGATTCGAATCTTTGATTATTTGCTTGACAGAATATGCCAAAAATGAGAAATATCAAAAGATCAGTCTTAAAGCGCTACACAGAATCAATGGTTTTGTTCCTATTGTTGGTGACAAAACTAAGGACGAGGCTGACGAAGACAGACTATCAAAACTATGGTTTCCTGTCTTGTTTGGATTCCATGACGTGATTATGGAAGGAGACGATATGGAGGTTAGAGCCAAGGCTTTGAACTATATGTTTGATTCTCTATTATCATATGGAAGTCTTTTCAAGGCCAATTTATGGTTTAGGATCTCAGAAGAATTGATACTTCCA
This sequence comes from Allodekkera sacchari, assembly GCA_030565225.1. NCBI lineage: Eukaryota > Fungi > Ascomycota > Pichiomycetes > Pichiales > Pichiaceae > Allodekkera > Allodekkera sacchari. The sequence continues at coordinate 32,444 of JAJMBG010000036.1, forward strand.
ATTTTTAGCATTTTGAATAGGAATTTTGATCTCTCCGCTTCAAATCAAGAAGATTTGTGGATCTGGGTCTCATCTACGTTAATTCAGGCATTAAGAAGGACTATTTCATTATTCAGCGAATACTTTTCCATACTAAACCCTATCATGGATGGATATTTAAGCTTGTTGATTTCTTGCATTTGCCAGGAAAATGAAACTATTTGGAAGACAGGTATTTTCTGTCTTGAAGACTTAATTTTGAAGAACATGAAGGATTTCAAAGATGAGCATTGGCAAAAAATTGATGATACCTTTAAAGAGTTATTCGAATTGACCACTGCAACGGAACTGCTTAAGCCAGAGCAGCTTCGTGTGAAGAATGATGAGGATGACAGCTCAGAAAGTAATACGGAAGACGGAGTTGCAGAACCAAGCGAAAGTGAAATAAGGGCTATCGATCAGAGATCTACAATTCTCAAGTGTGTTCTTCACTTGCATATGATTGAGCTGCTTTCGGAACTCTTTGACAACGATGAATTTTACAAGGTGATCCCAGTGAAGAACATTTTGGAGCTTTCAGAACTACTAAAGTCCAGCTATAAGTTCGCCAGAGATTTCAATGAGGATTACAACTTGAGGGTGAGATTGTGGAATTCAGGAGTTATGGATAAACTCCCTAACTTACTGAAACAAGAGACTAGTGCAGTTGGCGTGTATATCAGCATATTGTTTCGGATGTATTGTGATACCGAGAAGGTTGACGAGGCCACAAGACAGAAGCTCTCTGATACGTTTGTACCACTATGTGCCTCTTTACTGCAGAGATATTCTGGATTTGAAGGGTCCGAACAGGCTCGAAACATCCAGACTTGGGTTCCGGTGGTCGTTGAAGCATTACAGGCCTGTATTGAGCTAGAGGACGAGGATTTCATCAAAGCTTGTCCAACCATTTACGATTTGGTTCTACTAATATTTGACAAGAGCATGCCTGCAGATTTGAGAGCTGCTACCAAGGAGTTCTTGACCAGAGTTGGTGAGATATATGTTGTCGAGAGTAAAGAGAGTATAAAGAAGTAAGAAATAGGATAATTGTTATAGGATTTGATAGAACAGTAGGGAGCGGGAGAGGGTAGAAAAGTGTCGAGGCTGCAGTTCTGGGGACCAGCGTATAGTGGAGTGCAATTTTTTGAGCAGAGAAGAGCTACAGTCGTTGCAAGAAGTGGAAGATGATGACACAAGCGATGAATGTTTGCAGCAGGGCAGCTAAGAACTAACAGTGAAGCGGGAATCCGGTGGATTAGGGATTAGAGGGTGCTTGGTGACGCAGCAGAGGCGGCAAGTATTGTCGAACATACATTAAGTTACACGCCACGCAAGCCACGGAGGTGGTGCAGACAGTAGTGGATATGTGTGGCGCATGAATATGTGTCTGTCCCCAGCCCGGAACCCGCGGAGCATATTGCAGCAGCTAACCGGCTAGCGCAGGCAGTACAGTACAGGGAAAAAGTTTAGGAAGTCGGGATGAAAGTGGAAGTTAAGAGGGGCAAGAAGATGTGGAGAGATAGTGCAAGACCATGCATGCTCTGATGCTCTGATGCTCTGATGCTCTGATGCTCTGACGAGGCACAAATTTGTCATCAAGCCAGTAGTTTGGCGAGCCTGTCTAAGAATAGCTCTGCAAGTGGTCGATCGGCCTTGCAGCTACGTCGATAGTCGCAACTGAGGGTTCCCCCCCCCCCCCAACTTCTGTCACACCTACAGATCGGTTGGTGCGAAAAATTTTTTTTTCGTCAACGAAATTTTTCAGATGGTGTCGGCCAGTGAGTGGGGGAGCAAGCGGGAAGCTCGAGATCTTCTCTTTTTCCTTAGGCAAAATTTGCTTGTGAAAAGACAAAACAGAGAGTTGAAAAGCGGAAAATCAAGCCATCAAAATGTCTGGAAACAAGGTAAGTTTGGCAAAAGGCGGTTCGACGGCGGATCAGCGGGAAGGATTTAAGTACTAACATGGCGATGTAGAATTTGTTCGATGTTTTAGGTAACGACATCAGCGACGAAGAGGCCGAATTCGTGCCTCCAAGAGAAGTCGTCAAGAAACAGACGTCGACCAAGAAGTCTGGCGTCGATTCTAGAGCCGACAAGAGCAAGGCCAAGAAGAATCAGAAGCCAAGATTCACTGGTAACGAGGCCGGCTTGAAGTTCCAAAACCAGAACTCCAAGACCGAAGGACCAAAGGTGACCAAGAGAAAGAGCGGCAAATCCAAGCAATTCGACAGACATTCCAGAACCGGCAGAAGTGAGACCGTGAAGTCCCAGAACGCCAAGCTGGGCGACGAGGGTGAAGCCCAACTCGAAGGTGAGGAAGATGCTGAGGAGGAGCTTGCCAAGGAGAAGGAAGGAGAGGAAGAACAGCCAAAGAAGGAATTGAGATCATTCGAGGACTACTTCAAGGAGCTGAAGGTGCAACAGGAGGCCTTAGCAGCCCATCCAAAGAGCACTGCTGCTGCCAAGCCTGCTTCTGAGCTGGGAGAAGTCCTGGTCAAGGAGACGGAGGTTTTCGTTGCTCCATCCGGAGGAAAGAAGGTCAGACAAAAGGCCCGTAAAGAAAAGAAGGTTTTGGAGTTGGATTTCGACACCACCCCAAGCAGATCAGAGAGAAGATCCAACCACTCTTCCTCAACCAGAGGTGGTAGAGGTGGCAGACCTTCCGGCAGAGGAGACAGATCCACCAGAGGAGGTAAAGCAGGTAGAGAAGGTAAGACAGGACCAAATCCAACCAAGAAGGCTGCTGCTCCAAAGAACAACTTGACAGAAGAGAACTTCCCATCTCTATGACCGAGGGTTGAGCAGACAATCATGTGTAAAGCAAAAATCAGTTAATTATGAGGAGACCATCGACTAGTCCGAAGGAACAAGTTTTAATGGGGCTTTTGGATCACAGGATGCTCCTCAGTTAATCATGATACATTGTTTACCTTTAAATTTGAACTTATGTCAGTTAGAACACTGGGAGTAGGAGAATCGACGTAGTACTAGACCCAGACCCAGCCTGGTCTTTTTTTTTCCACCTTACGTAACGCGCTGGCTGATGCTTCGGGCTGAGGAAGTTTTGCCTGGTGTCAAAGCTCGGTCGGCGCTAGTTTTGCGGATTAATTTCGACGTCAAGCTGTGTAGACAAACAAGTGTAAGGATGCGAGTGAAAGCAAATGATGCTGGAGAATACCAGCGTGTTGAGGCTGCCGCCTCAATCGCCGGTGGCTGCACGTCCCAGCACGCACCCAGGAGCCAATCGGCTTCGTTGTGTCATGTGCAAGCAGCATCGTCTCGCAGAGTGCCCAGGAAATGTTGCACACACCAATGTAACCCAACATAATCCAGCAGCTTTACTTTTTTCCGGCGGCGACACTAGTGGCCGAAGCTGGCTGGTGGTGCTTCCATAATATTCCGCTGTACGTCGGCCTCGATGAATTTCCAGCTAAGCGCCAGAGCGTCCTCCCCCCGGGGGGAGCAGCACCGCCTGAAAAATCCATCCCACGCCGGCGGCCGTGGCCAATTAGGCAACTTATGGGGAAGACGCGCGTGGCAGGGAGTGGCTGCCCGGTGGCAGCTCTCAGGCGTGGCAGGCGTGAGCCCGAAGACACAGACGACAGGCGACAGGCGACAGGAGACGGCTCAGGCACTGCAGCCATAACCACCGGAGCACCAGTGCAGCCACACAGGTCTGTCTTGGCCACAGCAAAGCAGCAAAAGCTCAGTTCCGACTTATGGGCGTCCACAAACCGGCAGCAAGTCGCCAGTTCCGCCGGCCCCAGCTCCTCCCTCCCACATTCTTCTAGTCGCATCTGCTATCTTGATCCATTACTCACTCTCTGATTATACTCCACAAAACGCGCGCCACATGAAGCAATGAAATTTCACTCCACCTGTTTTTGTTTTCACCAGGCACACCAGCTCTCACTTTTCACTTTTCACTTTTCACTTTTCACTTTTTCCAAGACAACCACGCCGATTATTTCCAGTGTTTACCCGTGCTTCGCTGCATTTGCAACTGTAACTTACATTACAGTCGTCGACTCTCTGTGAATCCGTCTACTTTCGTCCCAGCGTTCCCCGTACTATATACATTCTCCACCCTTACGTCACATCTGCCTGAGCTCACGTCAGTTTCTCAGGCCCAACATACTCCTCTTGTCCCATCCGTCACAGCGTCACAGCGTCACAGCGTCACAGCTTCACAGCTTAACAGCTTCTTGGCATCAGGAACACACGATGATTCGCTCATTCATCAACACAGGCGAGTCTCCCAACCAGAAAGCCAACCTTATCCGACTCCCTCCTCCCACCACTGGACAGAACACCGCCAACGTGCCGAACTTCGACCTGAAGATTCCTCCGTTGATGGCGCTCCCCAACAGGGCCGTGAACGGCTCGTCGATATCGTTGCCACCGATCAACAGAACTTTGAAGGAAGAGGATCCCGGCGCCTCCAGCGTTTCCAGCACCAACCACTCTCCAAATCCCGACGAGCCCAAGACCAAGCCCAAGAAGAAGTACAGGCGGAAGTCTTCCACGTCCAACAATGAGGACCGCGTTTTGATATCCACGTCGTCTCCCGAGGGCATAGCAGCCGCCTCGCAGATCACCCCCAACCGAATCGCAAACATCCTCTTAAAAGAGGGTCCTTTACCAATCAGACACCTCACTGCCCACCTCATATCGCAAGTGCCTACCTTTGGCCATCTCTCTCTCTCCAAGCAGAGGAGGTTGATCATGGCTGCGCTAGAAAGCGCCGACCCTGTTACCGGTTGCGTCTTCGAGAAGGTCGGATGGGGACAGTGGGAAGCAAAGCTGGTTGGCTCTGACAAGGTGAAGCAGAAGATTGCCAAGAGCGAAACCACCACGCCTGCGTCTGCAAGGAAAATACCTTCGATCTCGCCTCCAGACAGCTCTTCAATGCTTTCCAGCAGCGCTCCTGATTCTCTCAAGAAGCCACGCAGAAGAAGAAGCTCTGCCAGAAAGGACTCCAATTCGGCCAACCTCAGAAGGGAGTCCATCACAAACCCCAACACCGATCTTCATAATACAAGGATACCCTCATCTCCTACATTGCAGCCTCTTCAGAACCTAAGAAAGTCTTTCAGGGAAAGAAACATACCTTTGGACGAAGCCATCGAGTCGTCTTCTGAAGAGGACGACGACGAACTAGCCGTTGCTAACGGCTCTTCTCCAGGCGCAGAGGATGAAGGTGTCTTCAGCTTCGATGAGCAGCAGCAACAGCAACAGCAACAACAACAACTCTTGCACCCTCACCACCTCAAACCAAAGCAGATTTTTAGGAGCAGTTCAATTTCCAGCAACAACGGCCATCGTCCTTCTTTCGCTGGTGTGGCCAAACCAAGAAAACCAAGATCTTCTTTTACAAGCCATTCAATCGAAGCCGCCTTGGATGACAATGCAAGGCAAGCTATCCCATTTTCAAACCCATCAAGCGTTTCACGCCAATCCTTCCTCAGGACAAACATTTCCTCTCAAGTTCATGATCAAAATGGCTCTGGTCAGGACAACGATAACTTCACAGACGAAGAGGACTGGGAGGCCATTGGACCATCGTCTTTGAGAAAAGGTACCCATAATATGAGCTCTCCATCAACATTGTCCGTTGAAAAACCTACCAAACCATCCAAGTCGGATGAGGAGATAGCTGCTATTGCATTAATGGATTTAAGGGCAGACTGAATCTGAAAAACAAAAGCCCTCAGGCACCAAATCTGTGATCAAGGTGCTTCTTTTTAGAGGTGGCAAGTTACCTCGTTGTATATCTTTATGTAACTCTTTCTTACTATTCACTACCTGCGTTTTTTTTTCTTTCTGTTATTCGTATCCGTTTCAAAAAAACTGCGCAGAAATATCTGTCATTCCATTCGTTTCATATTTCTGAGTATATATACCCCATCTTTATGTGAATAAATGATAAAAAACGAGACCGAAGCGGTATGGATGATTGCTCATTTATAACAATGAAACCATACTGAAGACGACACCGAAGATTTAGGATGACCAATTACGTAGAATTATTTGCCCAAGAAGTATAAAAATACTTTCAATTACTTAAGAATTCTGCTTGTATCTATATATCAATTATCGTGGTTTGATATATTCACAAATTCTGATTTAGTACGGAACCAATAGGTATATAGTGAATATTAAAATGGAATCAAAAAATTATTAAATTGGTACTTGAATCATAGCTCAGAAATTGCCACTGCAACGGATTGAACATCATCGTGTGAGATAGAAACCTTTACGTTTTTCACACCCCTTGATGATGCAGCTTTTTCGGCAATGCCAGACAAATTAACAGATGGAGCGCCATTTGAATCTCTAAGGATTTCGATGTCCTTCAAGGAAGCACCAGCACCCTTACTTTCCACATTCAAAGATTTGAAAACAGACTCCTTAGCGGACCAAGTACCCGCAAAGGAAGCTCTTGGATCAGGAGCCTGCTTGCAGTAATCGATTTCCGCCTTTGTGAAGTTACGCTCGATGAACGTCTCATTCTCGATAGGGATAGCAGAAACTAATTCGACATCAACACCAACATTCACGTCCTTCTTTCCTCTGGTTGATTGACCAGCAAGGGAACTTAAAATGGAAGCAGTCTCAGTGGCAGAAGAAGAGACAAACTTTCCAGCCTTCTGAAGATTGCCGTCATTAAAAACATACTTCTTTTCCTTGTTAAGCTCAACTCTGGCCAAAGGATCCAAGTATACTGCTTGCTCCTGATCGTCCGTATAAGGAGGCTTGTCCTTAGCAACAAACATGGAGTTATGAATCATGGCGTTATGTAAATAGGCGTACGACTTTTTGTGTCTTGCCTCAACCTTCTTAACATAGCTCTCATACTCAGATTTGGATAGAGCAGCAAACAAGTAATCAGAGTTCACCAAAAGTGCTTGACCTCCCTTCTGTCCGAAACCGAAGGAGGTAATCGAGACAGCCTTAACACCATCGGTTTGAATAGTTCTCGATGGGAACAAAACATACTCATAGTCCTCCAAGATCTTATCAATGTTATCTGCATTTCTATTGCCAGGAACGAGACCACTCTGAAGAATCTGGATGGAACCGTTTAGCATCCATGCACCAGCTGCACCCTTAGGATGTCCAGTGAGGTATTTCTGGAAAACACCGTAAACTGGGTTTCCTGGAGTTCTTCCCAGATGCTTCATCATCATATCAATGGTGGCAGATTCGTTTTTATCGTTAGCCTTTGTAGACGTACCATGGAACGAGCACACATCAAGGTCATCAATCGTCAAATTGAAAGTGGCTAAAGCGCCCCTCATTGGAGCAATTCTAGGATCGCCCTTCCAGAATTCGTTGCCAAATTCTCTTTGGGCATCCTTAACTTGCTTGACGGACTCTCTCTGCAATTCTTCAGTTCTTTCAGCAAGGAATTCAGCTTTATTAAACTTAGGATCGGCCTTTGCACGGGACTCGGCTTCATCATTTATGTACTGCAATTCCTCCTCAGCCCATTGCTTGACTTGTTGCTTTCTCCGTCTTATTTGTCTGGATCTATATTTGATATCCATCTTAGGAGAGTCGTACAACAGAGAACCATGGTATTCCCTGGCAGTGGTCAAGATACCCTTACCTGGAGCGGGAACAGATCTTCCGATCTTATCACTTGCAGTTGATGTCATTGCCACAATAGCGTAAATAGGAACACCCATCTTTAATGCTAAACTTGCTGTCATGATAACCTGGATACCAGAACCTTGGGATTCCATGAAGCCATTTCTGGTGGTAGTTGCAGGCCTAGACATCTCGGAAGGTGTTCTGCCATGGGCCATCTCTTCAACAGCATTCGAGGTTGCCTTCATGTTGGCAAATTCGAAGGAGCCTTCTTCTTGGAAATCATCATAACCACCAACCAAAAGAATTTTGGCCTTTCCAGAAAGGATGGTCTCAACACCGACGTCGACAGACTCAATGGCAGTAGCGCAAGCACCGACAGGAGTCTTAATAGGACCAGAGGCAGACAAAAGCAACATATTAACCCAAGCAGACATTGTGTTAATAAACGATTCTTGAAGAATGTCATTCTGCACAGGCTGGTCACACCATCTATCCCTGAACATTCCCCTTAAGGCACTAACACCTCCCATACCAGAACCCGAACAGTTACCAACTTCAGAGACGTGAACATATTTGTAGAATTCGTAAGGGTCTGTGACTCCAGCACTTAACAATGCTTCCACAGTTGCAACCAACACAAATAGAGTGACAGGATCAACCTGGTCAATGATATCATCAGAAATACCATACTTCTTAGCATCCCAACCAGTTGGAATTTGACCAGCAACTAGTCTGTCAAATCTGAGTGCCTTTGGAATGTACAATTTTGCCCCCTTGAGCAACTTAACAGAATACTCTTCACCATCACCACAAGAGAAAGCTTCGACCTTATCGCCATGCTGATACTTATACTGCTCAGCAGTCTGCTTGTCAGTGACAAAAGGCTCCAAGTCTTGTTCGATGACAACCTCCTGGATCAATTCCTTCTTCTTTGGATCGTAGCCATGGAACAACTCGGGCTCAACTAATCGGATACCTGAGTGCTTCAAAATTTCGTCCTCATACTTCTTCTTGACATCCAGATCAGCAACTGGTTGCTTGGTCTTGGCATCCACCCAACCAGTATAGTGCTTACCTTTGATATTACCATCAAAGTACTTGATGAATCCCATGATCCAAGCCATCTCAATGCAACCTTCTAGTGAAAACTCACCATAAGCCTCCATCTCCCATCTAGTTCTCGAGTTACCCCATGGACCAACTTCCGCAAAACCTGTAACAACGACAACTCTGTCCAAGTCAAGCATACCTTCAAGATCAGGAGCAATAGCTTTGACTTCACTGTATGGTTTCATAGCAGGGAAGTTAAACTTCATATTTGCTTTAGGCTTAACGTCAACTTTGACAAATGGAGAATCAGCGTTCAAGCCATTGATAACCTTGTGGTCTATCGCAGTCTCAATGCTGACAGCCTTACGAATGTCGGATGTCTCATTGATGTCGCCTCTTAACTTGTTGGTGTACTCTCTCAAGTTCTCAATAAACTGTAAACCACCATTCAAGTCGGCCATTACTGGACCATCCTCGCACATTCTATTAACTTCTGGGGTTAATAAACCAAGAAGATTAAAGGCCATTTCCTTTTGAGAGAAAGTGCGGACACCTAGCTTCTCAATACCTTCAGCAATAATGTTATTTCCCGACATTAAACCTGTACCTCTTGTCCATCCAATGACAGCACCGCAAATGCTCAAGTAGGTTGACCAAGACTCAGAATACCATCTGTTGAATAGAGTCTCCAAGGCAAGCTTTGACTCGGAATACATTCCGTCAGAACCAAAGGTACCGTGGTTAGGAGACAAAGGCAATATAACCTGGGCAGGTCTGGTCTGAATATTCTTAGTCTTCTTATGCTTGGCAATCTCTCCAAGCAATCTTAGAAGGTTGGTCAACATAATCCTGTGGGCTAGTTCAGACTTTGAGTCGATGGCATCCAATTCAATTCCCATTTCTGGAATGGCAGCGAATGGAATAACGTAGTCCAAATCCCAGCCAAGACCACCATCCTTGACACTGTCGTATATAAATTTCACCAAGCAGCCCACATCCTTCTTCGAACCTTGGTTGAATGGAACAACCACTAATGTGGAGCCAGCAGCTCCATATCTGGAGTACAATTGTTGGTAAAACTCAGTGACCTTCTTGGAATATCTTGATGTGGTGACAATAACCTTAGCACCACCTGCCAATAGACCTTGAAGAACCTCAGAACCTATGGAGCCCCTACCAGCACCAGTGACCAAAGCATACTTTCCCTTAAAAGTGATACCGTTGACAGCACCTTTTTCCAATTCATCCAGGAAAACAGCAGAACGTTGCTTGTCGTAAACCCATCTGCCGAATCTATCCTTTCTCTTCATGTGAAGGAAAGGAATCGTTTCTGGAGGAATTGCCTGCGAAACAGGCTTTTTAATCTCGGAATAGTCCTTTAAAGAGGCGATTTCCGCAGTGTCTGCATCATTCTCAGAACTGTCTTCCTCTTCATCCAAAACAGCAGTTGTGGACTTTGAGACTTCAATCTCGGATGCTTTGTCAACAAATTCAATCAATTGCTTGTAAAGCTTATGGAACTCCATCTTCGACTCAGTAGAAGCTTGTTTGGCAATGGCTTTGTAAATTCTAGCCAAATCTTCCTGAATTGTTGGTTGCTCTTGCTTCGTCATCTCGCCACCCAGAGCCATCTCATGAACGTATTGCTCGAGCTTTCTGCAAGCTGTACGGTTCACCTCCTCATAGACAACATTACCTTTGGCATCAACAGTTGTCTTAGGGCCAGTAGGGTAAGAGACATCTTTGTATACTGGCTCTTTGCTCAGAACTTCGACACAATTGTCAATTAACTGTTGACCCATCTTCTTGGCCAATTCATAGGTGTCACCCTTCTCAGTAGGAGTGTTGTCGATATGGTACTGCATAAACTTGATCAAGGTTGGATTAGCTCTGTTCATTATTTGAATACACTGGGTAACGGTTTCCCTGTCAACAGAAGTCAATTTTCCAAAGATGATGTCATAGTACATGGAAAGCGCGTCTTGACGAGCCCAATTCCAGTACGAGTCGTATGTTCTGGCCTTCTGACGAGAAAAGACAGGCTTGATACCAGTAGCATAGAATTCTCCATGTTCTTCTGCCCACAAGTCCAATTCAGCTTGCAAAACCTTGGTGGCCTCTTTTTCCTTGACTAGAGACTTCTCTCCCTTGGTCAAGTCCAACTTCAAATATCTTGCCAAACTCTCCAACTGTTGGCGGGCAAGAGCCTTGTTGTCCTTTGTAATCTCCTCGAGAGCCGCAGAATCGACGACGGCACCGGCAGAACCAGATGCACCTGCGCCAGCAGCCTGAGGAGAGGCCAAAGTAACGCCCTCCTTGGATGCATACAGCTGAGCGACCTTATCAAAAAAGGCCTTTGCTTCAGCTTCATTGGCAAGACGCTGAGCTGGCTCGTTGGTTAAGGCATACAACAAGACAGCATCTTGTCTGCCAGCTTGCAAACCCCATCTGGACTGCAAGTACTTTCTGGTTGTTCCCAAAGAGAATCCACCCGGCATTTTGGAAGAGATTAATCTTGCAATCAACGAAGAGGATTGCTTGCCCAAGGCACCGGAAAAGGTATCTTGGAAAACATCTGCCAACTCTTGCAACGGAGTATCTTCTGGCTTTTCTGGAGTGTTACCGAACTCCTTACCCAAGTCACCCAAGATCTCGTTCTGGACTGTGGATTTACCACCGACAAGATCCTTAATGGCCTTTGACATTGGAATGGCGTCAAGAGACTTCTTTAGCTTGTGAGCAACCAAAGTGTGCAAGACAAGGGAAGCCTTCAAAGGTTCATCAGGAACATCACTGGCTGCGGCAACAGGAGCAGCAACAGGAGCAGCAACAGGAGCGGCAGGAGCAGGAGCGGCAGGAGCAGGAGCAGGAGTAGCAGGAGCAGTATTTTCCTCTGGAGTCTCCTCCTCTAACTCCGCAGGATCGGGAGTGTAGTAGATCTCCTTCTCATCTTTGGCGTAGCATAAAACCTGTCTCTGTAAAGAGAGAGCAGCATCGTAGGACTCGTACTTAGCCTTGATGGTTTTCCTTGCCATGTTGGACAAGGTAGGCGAAGGTCCAATTTCAACGACTCTCTCGGTGTTGTAGTCCTTTAAAAAGACGTCTTGGGTCTCAATCCTGGTTGCATGTTAGCACTACTGGTTCGATACGTAAGCGTGGATCGCGTTCACTTACCATTTGACAGGAGAGGCAAATTGGTATGCCAACAACTCCGTCAATAGGACATGGGACAATTCTTGTTGAACTTCTGGTCTCATGGTGATCAATTGATACGTGGAAGAGGAACTAATGCTTGAGAAGAAGAGTTGATGCAGAAGACAACACAAGTGTTATAAGCGATGAGCCCAGCAAAAAGACATTTGTTGAATCGGGACAAGGCGGTGCTGCGCGTGTTGGGTAACGGGTGGGTGAGGACTGGAAGAAATGCACGTAGCGCTATATTTAATTCGGCTTTTATTTTTACTCACCAATTCCAGCCAGAGCTCCGAACTAAGATCGGCTCTCCTAACCGTGACCGTATTTTTCGACTACTACTACCTTGCAAAGTTGAGCTAATTATTATGCATACTTATATTCCTTCAAATACAATCGTTCTTGTGTAGTGTCCTAATTATTGGTGTAGCAGTTCCTGATGCAATCATAAGCCCCTCTCTATAGAGTTAGCCTTTTTGATTCAGAATCTTCGATCACAACCTTGCTTGCTCCCTCTGGTTGCCCAGACTCTTGGACAGTCATCTCAAAGACCTCGCTATCACCCTTGACCTTTCTTCTCAAATTCTCCTTGGCCTTCTGGAACAACTCGGCCTGCTCCTGCTCATTCAGCTCCTTGCCAGCCTTTTTAAAGTAATACACTGGATTCAACTTTCTGAAAGTCATGTTCTTGCACAAGGGCAAGTGTCCATTCTTCTCCTCATACATCATCAATCCTAGCACCACTATCAAGGTTATCCAGTAGACATTGTAAGAAATGACCGAGCCATACGTTGCAGAATTCTGCCATCCTAACAATGCATTGAAAACATCCCAGCCATTATCAATATATGGGTTACAGCAGTTCACGTGCCAGACAGACTGATGAATATTGTATGTTCCCGGACCCGAGCCATTTTCCGCAGCATCTCCGCCAGTCTTCTGATTGAAAACATAGGACTCAAAAAACCAAATCGATCTGGAGAATAAACCTGCAGAAATCAAGTACAAAACGCAGGTAGAAATGACTAGGAAGATCTGCAAGGAGACCGTCGATCCTCCGTAGTACATGAAAACACCAATAAGGCCACCAGCTATCAAACCACAAACAACTGATAGTGGGAAACTTTTGGCAGAAGAGCCAACACCGACACCTCCAACAAAAACAACGGCTTCTAAACCTTCTCTTAGAGTTGTGATGAATGGTAACATGAACATGGAGTACTTCTTGAAGATGTAACTACACTTCAATCTATCCAGCTTCTTTGCAGGAGGAGTGATTAGAGCCCGAGCAATCTTGACTCTCCATTTGGCCTGCATCTTGTTGATACGCAACATGGCAATACCCATAACAGTGATCAAAATTGTAGCTATCATGCAAAATATTCCTTCATATAAGTCTTCTGTCTTGGCCCAGATATCATTTTTCAATGAGTAATAGACACCAATAAATGCTCCTCCAATGATAATACACACGCCAATACCCGAAAAAGCTCCGACCCATATCTGCTTAATCAACTTCTTCCGAATCTCACTGTCTTTATTCTCGATACTCTGCTTAACAAAAGCTAAAAGAACAGCAATAACAATGACTGCCTCTAAGGATTCTCTGAAAACCACAAAGAACACCTGAATGTTGAAGATGTCGTTACCCATGATGATGAAATTCACAATTTGGTAGCACTGTATAGTGACTTCTTTTTTCCACCAAATATATATGAGTGAAATATTTTCTGCAGGGTCCACAATAAACGCGGGGTATGGTTGACTGTAAAAACAGTTCTTCTATGGGGTCGCAGTTCAAATTACGCATTCACAAAGGACCCTGAACTAACAAAACACAGCAAATAATGACCTTGGATTATGCTAGAATTCAGATAAATGAATTCAGGAAGCTGCTTTTTAGGTGGCTTCATGGGCCAAACTTCCAGTTGGGCCTCCATGGTATCCGAAAGCTTGTGGCACTTGTCCTTGGTGCGGTGTATGCTACCGGGGAGACAGATAAACCAGAACAACCAGACGGCCAACACCTTGCACGGGAAAATTACTAGATTCAGTAAGGTTGCTATTTCCCAAAGTTTCCATTATCCAGCGGCGGCTAAAAGAGCCATTTTGGCCCAAATATTCTGGTGCTGCAACTCCTGCTTGTCCAGCTATGGACCGTACCCGGTGGAAGTCCACCGCGCAGAAAATTACTATCGGGGAAGCAAGAACAGACAACTCGAGAAATTAAGACGGCAGTCAAGCAAACCTGCGAGCAACAAATCAAATCACATGACACACATCACCGGATGAGATGATACTCAATTAGGAGCTGAAAAGATCCAGAGAGGAATAGAGAGATACAGTGACATCTAGTCATCCTCTAGATGTGCTTTCTGAAGCAATCTTCTTCCGAGAATGAACCTTCACAAATACACTTTCGGCACTTCAACAGGAAAGTCCCAGAATCCCAAAATCCCAGTAATGTAGAATGGATTGCGGTGTTTATATTTTAAATAACATTTTCAAGCTCTTTAAACCTTTTCATTGATCCCATCACTTATTAAGGATTAGATCTGAAGAGGTCTTCACGTTCTCAATAGAAACAAGTAAATGGCCAACATCACACTCCAAAATAATCCATGGTTTTTGACTTTCTCTCGCACTTATCGGAAAAACCCAAATTTTCTAGGCGCGGAATGGAGTGCTAATTTCTTATCTCGGCGATCTATTTGCGGAGAGCTGACTTTACGTTTGACATTGGGTGTGGAATAGGGAGGCTTCTAGGAGCTACAAACTAGAGAGAATATCAAAGGCTCAACCTGATAGAACTGTTTAAGCTGTTGTGGATGTGCAACATTTGCGCATTTTACGCTTGTGTAGAATAGCGCGGTAATACCCCATAGCTTGGCAAGCCACCAATCACCGAGTATAAACCTTATCAATGCCAATATTCCACCATTCAAAATATGCAGAGAAAGTAACATCAAAAGCATAATCAAGGCTAGTCTTATTTTATTGAGGTTTATCGTTTGCACCTTGGAAGTTTGCCAAGGGCTCGGAAATCACGACACCAGCCACCGGTGGTGGCATTGGATGAAATAGGATGAACTCTTGTGACCACTGTGTTGTACTATTAAGCATGGCTCTTAAAATTCCTGCCTACACTGCTATATCCTAATTCAGTCTGTGAAATGTCATTTCATATATGTGGCTCCGAACAAAATAATTCTAGTAAGGGGAGGCAGATCTAATGATCACGTTTACAATTCTTAAAGCCAAATTAAAAAAAAATATGCAGCCATATTATATCCAACTACCAAAAAGTTTTGTTGAGCCAAGTGGAGGTATTATGGCAGAAGTCTGGACCTCCGGTGAATTCTCAATTGATCAATTTACATTTGGAGACCATTCCTGATAATAATTTTAATTTAGTGCTTTTAATTCATAGCTAAACTTACTTTAGGACAGCTTACTGGCCACAAATTCTATTTTAATCACGATTTTTTATTGCACACCTACAATCAGAAAGCCACAGCAATTGCTCATTCAATTTTTTTTTTTTTTTTTTTTTTTTTTTTTTTGTCGGAAAACTAAATATGTTACGGGAAGAAAGATTATTCCGATAAGTTGAATTATTATGCACCGAAAGGCACGCAATTCTATGAAATTCGTTTATAATTGCGTGAAACAGAAAACTTGACCATGGAACAAGCAACACCTGTAATGTTTAAAACAAGTTTTTAAACGGGGAAACAATCTATTGAGCATCGAACAAAACATATTCAAAAACGATTGAGATATCGTTATCTGGAAATTTAGATAAATGGATCTGCATTAAGCTTCTCCCGATTGAGACGATGCCACAATAGAGATCATCAGTAGGGAGCCACCACACCTCTCACTGTCGAAACCTGTCACTTCACCAATTCGGAAGCCAATAGAAGAGATGATTAGTAAAGAAGATAAGCCACAATTATTGAAAATGAGGGGAACAAAACAGATATATAATTACTATGTGCCTTGTAGTGAAAACAAGAAAGAAAATTTAATTACAACCAATACCTTGAAAAATGACCAAAACTGAGACTGTCGAAAAAGAAAGAATCCCAGAGGAAGCAATACCTTCTTCAGTGAGCGCTCCAGCCTTGGATGTACAGATTGAGGAATTAATCAGACATGACAAGGATATTACCATCAGAAGAGGTGGTAATCCAAACGCCGGTTGGACGAAGGGAAAACCTGTTGATGGTTTGGATATCTTGCCAGAGAGTACCAAGAGAAGATTAGCGGTGGATAAGATTGATTTGACTCACGGCTATCCACAGCTCCCTGATAGAAGTCAAGTTCCTATCTATGTTGATGAAGCAAAGGCAATTCGTGACTACGATGTTCCTTACATTGAAAGAGGTAGGAAAGCAGACCCCGAGAAAAAAGCATTATTTGGTGCCGCCAAAGAAGTTAAGAATTTAACGAAACATATCGGTACCGAAATTGTTGGCTTGCAATTGGCTGACCTATCCGATAAGCAGAAAGATGAATTGGCACTTTTGATCGCCGAGAGAGGTGTCGTTTTCTTTAGAAACCAAAAGTTACCAGTCAAGACACAGCGTAAGCTTGGCGAATATTATGGAAACGTCGAGGTTCATCCGCAGGCTCCCAGAGTCCCGGGATTGCCAGGAGTGTCTGTTATTTGGAACGATTATTTCAACAAGTTCGCCACTAATGTTAACTTCAAAAATGCCAATTACGGAAACTGGGATGCCAAGAAGTACAGTGATTTCTCTACTCAAGTGTGGCACACCGATTTGGTTCACGAGAGACAACCTGCCGGAATTACTCACTTACATCTTGACAGTATTCCTAAGGTTGGAGGCGATACTATCTGGGCATCTGGCTATGCTGCATACGATAAGTTGTCCGAGGAATTCAAGAAGTTCTTGGATGGAAAAAAGGCCGTGTATATCTCAGCAAATGGTTATTTGGACAGAGACGATCCATTTGGAGGTCCAAAGAACGTCGAAAGAGTCCACCCTTTAGTTAGGACACACCCTGCCACGGGTTGGAAGTCATTGTTCGTTAACAGAAGCATGACCAAGAGAATTATTGGTCTAAGCCCTGTGGAATCAGACCTTATATTGAATTATCTTTTTGATGTGTATGAAAAGAATGCCGATATTCAAGTGAGATTTAACTGGAAGTCAGATCCCGGTTACGGAACCTCTGCTCTTTGGGATAACAGAATTTCGCAGCATAGAAACGTCTGGGATAACGAGGGTTCTGAACCAAGGCATGGTACTAGAGTAACATCATTGGCGGATAAGCCTTTCTTTGATCCACAGTCCAAATCGCAGAGGGAAGCTCTCGGATTGCCAATTACGATCGAAGATTAAACTGAACAAGCAGAAATTTTTGTAAAAATGAAAAATACTAAGTTTTATGTGTCTCGGAAATGTTAGAAATGTAGTGCGATGCAGTTTGTTAAAAACATCTATTTAACCCAGTTTTAAGACTGCAGCCGTGCCAGGGCTGAATGCCTCCGGGCGTTAGGCTTATGCGATATGGGGCATGCCGCCTCACTGCTTTAGGGAATTTAGCTGCATGGAATTTCGCGCCGCCCAAGGGTACATGCGTCAGGGTAGAGCCCAGAAGTTGAAGCGGAGAAGAAGAAACTGCGATCCATGCTACATAGGATGAACTCACTTTAATAGAGTTGACAGCTTATGATATATTAAACTCTTTGTATTGTGATAGGTGGTGGTAACCTTCGTGCTAGAAGCCTGGTAGACGTGGAAGCCGATGAAAGCCCGACTACGACCGCACGCAGTAGATCCTGGGGAAAAAAAAATCTCGCCGAGGCTGGCACCTCAGTAGAGAACAATGATAGAAAAAAAAAGTAAACTATTGATGACGATGCTTTCAGCACCCATAAGCTTAAAATATTGTCTCAGTACGATTGAATACTATGGTAGGTGCCCAGTAAATACCCAGAGGCCCTAAATCGGCCTTGTGCGTCACGCCGGATCATACATTACGCACAGATTCTACGCCTGTCCAACGCACACCAGGGCAGGCGGATTTGGCGGCAGGAAACCAGATGCAAGCCTACACACGCACACACATTCCTTTATGCTGTGGTACGGCATGACACACAGATCCATGTCAAGGATTCTGCTTGGAATAGGAAAATATATTTCAGGTCTCTCCAACTCGACGCTAGACTAGAGAGGCTCGGAAACATTAAAAGTGGGAAAATTGAGAAATTGCTCGTCGCTGAACGGGCAGTTGGTGGTTCGGTTGATTTTGGTAGCAGCTCAGAGTAGATAGGGGATTTGAGATGGATGGGCCTGCAGTTAACAACGTAGCAGTGTCCTGCTATCAGGATGTGTATCTTGCTGCCAATATTACCGCAAATATAGGCGTCAGTACAAGTGATGACATGGTGGGAGACCATAGTCCACACACTATGTCCTGGTAGTCGGGCCAAGCACTGATCAGCCTAATCTCTTGGCTTCTTCTATCTTGCTCTCAGCCATGCGTCGCCGTCACACGGGAAAAGAAAAAAAAAAGAACACAATTTCCCCGGTGAGCACACTCAGCCTCGCCTAGCCGCCCCGCTATAAAACAGTTTGCTTTTCCCCTCTAATTTTGGCAGTGTCTGCTCTCCCCTCTGTACGCACATCTCTACACCACACAACTCAATTGCACAGCAGAGCGAAAGTTTGCAACAAAAGCGCTGGCATCATTCCATCACAGAGCGAGTAAGTGCCCCAAATTCCTTTTCTATCGTTTCAATTGCCTAACCTTTTTCACCGCTAGGTTTACATGAAATGAATAGAGTAAGTTAGAGTGAGATTTAAACACGGAACCGGCCTTCTAACATGTCTAGGATTCAAACCCTTTCAACGCGACTCCTGTCAATTCCTTCGACGGCAACATGAGTTACAATAATAACCAGTATGAGATGGGCACTTACGACAACTTCTTCAACGAGATCAACGCTATCCAAGATGACTTAGACAAGTACAACTCGTTGGTGGACGTGTATCAGAAGCTTGTCAACGACTCGTTCAATGCTGTTTCCTCCGAGGAGACTCAGTACTACGACAGCCAGCTCAACAACTCCACTGCGCAGATCAAGACGCTCCAGGAGAAGTTGAAGTACGAGGTCGAGCAATTGTGCCACCACTGTGGCAACGACGCAGATAAGGAGGCTCAGGCCAACAGAATCAAGGACAACTATGCGGCCTCTTTGAGAACGTTCTACAGAATTTCTCTTTCCCACAGGGACAAGGAGATTGAGAAGGGTGTGGGCTTGTACAAGGTCCTCAACCCGGAGGCCTCCGATGAAGAGGCCAGTCGGATTGTGAGCAGCCTTTCAGACCCCCAGGTTCTACAGCAGGAGATTGTCAGATCGAGCAAGCGTGGCCAGTCGATGGCCAGATTGCAGAACCTTCAGGATAGACAGAGAGAGGCAGAGGCCACCTTTAAGACGGCACAGGAAGTCCAGCAGTTGATCGAGATGATCGAAAACTTGGTGATTAAGCAGGATGCACAGTTCGACCAAATCAACCAAAACACAAGCCAAGCCAAGAGTAACATCGACCACGGAGACGCCCAATTGATCGAAGCCGTTCATACCGCCAAGAAGCGCAGAAGATGCAAATGTATATTATTATGGCTTTTGATTTTGCTCATCTTAATTGTGATCGCCGCTATTGCTGGAGGTGTCACATATGCCGTGAAACACTAGAGCCTATAGTTAGAGTACTAATATGTGTAAACTTAAAGGCCGTACGTAGCTCGAGTAGAGAGGAGCAAGTTCGAACTGGCTGCCGGTTGGCTGACCACAGCTGCTGCTGCTTGTTGCATTACATTACACATGGCATAATAAATCTACGAGGAGTGTTAACGTGAATTTGTAGAAAGGTGATTTAGTCCTGAACAAAGATGAATTGCTTATATCCAGGGTGGAGTAGTTCTAACGGTGTAAACCATTTCAATCTCCCAACGCAATAGTGTTCTGTCAATCTATAGAATAAAAGAGAGTCAGAAGGCGTTTGCGTTGGTATCTTTAACTATTTTGAAAAATTGAATCCTTTCAATTAACCAAAGTAGTAGTTTGCTGAAGAAAATAAGGAAGAAAAAAGTTTACTTTTCAAAATGAGCTGGAAAATTTTTAGTGAGGTGCGTGTGTGCGAATTCTGAAAGTTACTACTACTACTCTCGGCGCAGTGCACATATCTTAGGAAGTTCAGAAAACATGGGAAGTGCTTTCAGGATTTACACATTAGCCAACTTAGTAGCAGTGGCCCTCAATAACATGGAAATGACTACAAATATAAGAAAGAGAATTGTAAATATTATGAAAATGGCTGCCCAGTAGGGAAGAAGAAAGTAAGGTCCACGGCCGACAATGTCCAAAAACATCAAAATTACACATTAGAATGAAATAAACGGAGATGGATGGATCATCATCAAAAAAAAAAACAAGGGGGGAAAAAAAAACGGTCAAAAATAGACTCATTTATTAGTTGGCACCTCCTCATCTTCAGCATCAGAGTAACTACTCTCACTGTTTCCGGAGAAGATACTGCTAACTTCAACGCCCTGACTGACCTTGGCCAGAGTATTATACCATGTGTGGTACTCATCGCTTGAAGATGCCTTGAAGACATACTTCTTCTTACGCTTCAAGATGTTTGTCCAATCCTTACCTCTGATGATGAACTTGAATTTACCATCATCTGGGGAACCCTTGAGCATACAGGATGGCAAGTATAGCACCAAAGAAGGAGAGTAGGACTCCAACATGCCAGAAGGAAACTCAAATAGGTAGCCGGATTTGGTGACCACATAATAGTAGGAGTTGTATTTCTTGTTCAAACGGCCCTGTCTCCTTAGTAGAGTACCTTCCAAAGTAGGAGTTGCAGATGGAGCGTCCTTGTTCTTGAATTGAACTGTGTTGAGATCCCGCTTTAGAGGGTTTGCCGTGGTGGCGGTAGTCTTAACTGCAGCCAACGACGAAACACTCAATTCACTGAGTGAGTCGGTAACAGGCTCAACCTGGGTGTCCTTGGTGGAAACAAGGTAGTCCTGGTTTCTTTGAACAAACTTCTCCCATTCAAGGTGTTCTGGAACAGCCTTGAAGGTGGTTAGTATCGTTTCAAAGTTGGCAATCTTGCCGGTGTAGTAGCCAGAAATCAACTCGATAAAGCTTTCAAAGTTTCTCTTCAAGATTGCGAGAACCTGTGACTCAAGCTGCTTGATTGCAAGCTCGTGAGCCTCCAAGAAGTCGATCATCTTGGCTTCGGCCTGAAGTTGAACTGCAGCATCGCTGACCAACTGTCTTTGAGCTAAGTAAGGATCCTTATGGTACTCCTTAGGATTGACATCTTTTTTTATTTCATATCCCATGACGGACTTCTCCAAGATGGTCACCTGCTTTGTGCTATCTGATAGTGCTTTCTTGAATTCCTTGTCGATCTTGGAATAGGAAGCAATGAGATTCTTCTGACGGTTCTCGACTTCCGTGTAAAGAGTATCCAACTCAGGTAGACTTTGGGTCTTGAGCTTGCTCTCGAACTCAGATGACGAGTTGTACAAGGCAGCAAAGTTGTTGCGTAGAGTGTGGAAGAAGACGTTCAAGTCTGTGTTTTCCGGCTCAGCAGCTTCACCCTCTTTAGGACTAGCCGATCTCTTTGCCACAGATTGCACAGAACCACTGACAGCAGCATCACCCGATGGGTCACTTTCGAAGTTTGGCAAATCCTGGTTCAAAATCTTGTTGTTCAGTTCATCGTCTAGAGCAACATGGGTGGAAGCAATCTTGCCATAACTTTCCACAAAACGCTTGAAAACTTGGATAAGCTTCAAGTACTTACCCAAACGGTCAACCAAGAGGTTGTACGAGTTTGGCTGGCTCGACTTTAAAAGGTCGGATGTATTAGTTTCAGAACTCATAAAGGTGTAATAGCGGTTCAAAATTCAGAAGCCGCTGCGTGACGGTAATAAATAACTGTGGGAGTTTTCCCGAGCTAATGATAACGATAGGCAGCAATTGGCTGGCGCCAGCAAGCAAATTAACCATGTCAGCTAGGCTTGGAATATTCTTTCAGAGTAAAGCATCTGTTCTCAAGTATTCATGTCAATTGCTCTGGACGGTGCAGGGGGTAGGACCCTTGCGACTTGGCGACTTGGCGCCTTGGTTTGCTTGCAATACGCACAAGCGCCGAGCGGAACGCCCGGAATCTGTGTTGCAAGATGACAGACGCAGAAGCCGGTAGTTGGCGAAGAAACAAGCCCAGACCATTGCCATGTCCAGTTTGGCCGACATGAAATGTGTAAGCTAACGTGCCACATTTGCTGGGATGACTAAGCATTGTAGTCGATGCAGGTTGCCAGTAACTGAGCTCAGGGCTCGATCTAACAGGCCTGATAAGAGATAAATACTTTTACCGCGGTGAGCAGCGCTCGAGCCAGAGCTGACACCCTGGTTTCAGCCTCAATTCTATTGGCCTGCTTCTACAGACTTTAATGACTTATATAGCAGTAAATACAGGTCCACGCATAATCTGTGATTTTACTCTTTACCATGTACTACAGACCTCATCCATAGACGCAGCCGTGCTCTCTTGCTAGCTGCATGTCCTTGCGGCTTCAGACCTTCACCTTCACCTCCAGCCGTACTTTTTTCACTCTCTCTGTCAATCTTAGTAACATTGTTATCTAGCAAGGACTCTGGCTTTGGTGCCATCCCTTTTTCGTCCTCAGAACCGCAGACATTATCAGGCTCACTTGGCGGCTCCCACAGCCTCAACGACTGGCTCACTTCATGCTCGAGGTTGAGAGATCTGAGCTTGGCCGAAAATAGCTCCTCGGAGTCCTCATCATCCCATTCACTATCCAGCGTGTGCTGGACAAACTTTGAGAACGAATCGTAGTCCGGTAGCTCGACCTTGAACTCCCTGGGTGTTAAGTTGTCGGAAATGCCGGAATAGATGGAACTCTCATTTGTAGTTAGCGATCTGTTTTGAGGTACTGCACCGGTAATATTGCCGGTTGTACTGCTGAGTGACATACACAAATTTAAACTGCCTTTTCTTGACATCTTAAAAGGGAACCGTGCTTCTGCTCAGAACAGGAGAAGATGGTAGCACAAGACTTTTGTAAGAAACGGCTCTTGTGCAACTTTGGTGCAACAAGGCGGGGTCAAGGCAACTAGGGATTGAAACAACAAAACAGTATCGACATGGGATACTTAAATAAAATATCTACTTTGGACATGCTACCGCTTACAGGTGGAGAAGCGCTGGCCCCAGATATCTAGGAAAGCCATTGTTCTTTCGCTTTCTGCCAGAAGAGTCCGGCACAGATACAGCTGGCTGGCTATATGCATAGAAGAAGAATGATTATACCCGCTAGATGAGGCGTATAGTTTGTGGCCAGCATATTGAGTAGCCGTAGGCTGGAGACCATACTGACTGGTCTTGAAGCATGAACCTGTACTAGCATCTAGACCAAGCAGTCCGGTTCTAGCAGGTGTTTATTTTTTATTTTTTTATTTTTTTTTTTCCTCCCCTCGGATGTACTAACTAGCTACCATAAAACCTTTTTTATACGAAGAACTTTAGTACACGACAAGGCTTGTGAAACGTAGCTTACAACACACATATCACAGTCGCTTGAATCAGCGTTCGAATCCACCTGATGCCAGCTGATGCCAACCTCGGTTGAAAGTTAACATGATGTCGTCATTGCTAGTCGCCCACGTTTGCTCTCCAGTATTTCCCCATGTTATTCATTTTCGAGTGCCATATCACCTCTCCCCTGCAAAAAAAAATGTTCCCCTGTACCGGAAGATCACTTCTATTCCAACTCATACGCTTTCCCGTCCCAACTTTAACCTCAGCAAAAACCGGTTTTTCTGTCATTACAATCCCAACTACTTCTGCTACCTTATTTACATTTTCCTAATATGGAGAACCTCCGGATGCAGCGATTTCTTTTCTGTCACCAACCGTGAGAACAAACAATAATTAATTTTTTTTTTTATTTTTTTTTTAATTTTTTAATTTTTTTTATTTTTTTACTCTTTTTTTTTTTTATTTCTCAGACATTTTCTCCAGATTCTTATTACTAAGGACCCTCGCGCGTGATAAGTTTCCTCCGGATTGCATATAATCTTTTATATCATGCTTATCCAGCTTCATGCGTTTTGCATTTAAAAACAAAGCATATTTTATTGTCCTGGCGACCTTTCTGGTTATAGGAGCTCTGGGGCTTCTATGGCAGTCGTCACATACTGGATTACAGTTGCAGACAAAGTCCCAGTCCCAGTCCCAGTCCCAATCTCAATCGCATTCTCAATCACAGTCACAGTCACAGTCACAGTCACAGTCCAAGTCGCAGTCGCAGTCGCAGTCGCCGTCGAAATCACACCATGACAAGCGTCCGTTGAAGATCAAATTGGATCCAACTAACGCTCAAGAAGAAGTGTGTTCGGTGCAGAACCCACTCACCGGTCAGTACTTTAACTTGGCGACACTCATGTACTCCGAAACGGAGCCAGATCGGCCACAGCCTTGGCATGCTCTTGGATACGATTACGGTCGTAACTTTACCTTGAGCATATGCAACTCGCCGATCAAAACCTCTGCACTTCTCGGCTCCAAAGACTTTCCAGACACCAAGAACAAGTCGGTTGTGGGAGCCTACTATGTAGACACTGACGGTACTCGTATATCGATCGGCCGGTACTCTCAGGATCCGAAGTTCCGGGGACGCAAGCTAGTTTTGGAGTACTCGGGCGGAGACTTCTGTCCGAAGTCGGAGCACTTGCGTAAATCGACGGTGATGCTCTTCACGTGCAATCGAGACCTGATGTCGAGGGCCAGGATCTCGTTTCTTGGTTCACCGGATGAGTGCTCGTATTTCTTTGAAGTTAGCACGAACAGTGCATGCGCCATTGCGCCGAAGAAAGGAAATTCCGGACCATTGTGGATAGTATTGCTAATTATATTGTCGGCGTTTACAGCATATTTTGGAGGAGGGGTATTATATCGCATATTTAAAGGCCAGAAGGCCAAGCCATACTCGATAGAGCTCAATTAGGAAAAAGGTTTATAGAGTTTATTACAAATAGGGTGACGACGGTAGGAGCCAGGAAGCAGGAGGCAGGAAGAAGCCGCTAAAAGTTGTAGGAGGAGCACAAGGCATGCACCTTGCATCTTGCACATGTACAGGACAGCTGCTTTCCCAGAATAGCTGGTTCCACAGGACATTGAAGCTAGAAGCTGGCAAAAAATTACAGAGAACTGTTACAGGACCAGGGTGACAGGCATGCTACCAATAGGGTAGGAGCCATGTCACGATTTATTATTCATTGGCTAGTATCTCTTCGACCGCCTAAAGGTGGTCCAGAGAACTAGTAGCGAGATGGAACTGAAACAGTGCTCCTAAAGGCTACAGTGGTTAGCACACTGTCTCAAGTTGGCCTACCTACTGTCTCAGGTAGGCTAACAACTGAAAAAAAAATGCAGCAAACTGGGATTCCAGCCGACACTTTATGTGTTCTACTAGACGCATTCACTATAATGCACAGCTTCCTCGGCGATCTGGAGTATAGGCGAGAAGGAATCTCCGGTCGCCGAGAAGGTGAAAAATTATTGATGGTGCAGTTGGTCGGCCACTTCCGCTAGAACCGTGTTTGAAATCCAATATGAGATGTAGAGTCAATTGCGGGAAGAGGGCCAAGAGCAATGAATTTGGACTTGTAGTATAGTGAAAGGAATAATGCACAGAGCCCTGAGATATTCCACAGAACCCTTGGCAACATGGCATCCATTGTAAGAACACCACGACGTCTCCACACTGGC
This sequence comes from Allodekkera sacchari, assembly GCA_030565225.1. NCBI lineage: Eukaryota > Fungi > Ascomycota > Pichiomycetes > Pichiales > Pichiaceae > Allodekkera > Allodekkera sacchari. The sequence continues at coordinate 58,159 of JAJMBG010000036.1, forward strand.
ACATGTACATCTGCATGCCCTGCAAAGCCGCCGGTGCCTGCCACAGCCTGCAGGCTTCCGTACATAGACGGATGGCCAGGGAGATCCCTTTTAACGAGGATTTTTAAGTGGAATAGAGCCTGGTACCTGTAGCAATGTGCAGTTGTAGCCAGCGCTGCCTGCTACCTTGATGGGGTTGAAGAAGTTTTTTTTTTTTAGGAGAGTGAACATGGAGAGCCGGCAGAGGTCAATTGCATTAGAAAACACTGGTGAGCCAGAGCAGGGGACCCGGGATTCATGTATATATATATATATATATATGCATTGGGAGCTGCAACAGCAACAGTAGTGGCTCCGTAGCGGCAGCAGCAAACTAGCGTGCCCGGTAAACGGCATCGTAGCACAAACCCGAGGATGATACCAGCACATCCGCAGACCCAGGCACGACGCTGGGTTTCAGCAACTCCTCTTCTTATTCGTTTGTCTGGCCTGCCAGGATCCAGATATCCTAGTCCAGAGGCGGCACAACAGGTGCTTCTTTGCATTCTGCACAGTCGGCTACAGCCAAGCCATCGTCAGGACATCTCCACCACAAGCGTCGCTACCAGGGAGGCTCGCCTGGTGTGCCGTGCCGGTACCATGGCGTGGGCTAGCTCTCACTAACCACCACAGTCCACACGCAGCGTGGCCACCAGCGTGGCCACCAGCGTCCAGCAGAAGCTGCCAACATGGAACATCACGCAGAAGCTGCAGACACCTACCTGACCACAGATGGCATTGATGAAAAATTGGCCGATCTTACCGGAGCGATTACTGGGCAGCGGCGGGCCTGACAGAGGTCTAAACCAGATGGTATTTCTCGCACAAGCTCCAGCTTTCCGCCAAGTGCATATAACCCTAGGCTTGGGCCAACACTGCATCGGGCCATTTGCAGCAGCTAAGTCCACCTTCTCACCTCTAACAAAGATTTCCGGGTAACGACTCACACACACCCTCGCTCCTCATCTCGCAAGCAAACTAGATCTTGCCACCAGCGCAGGTGGCTTTACCCTCAGATTCTGAATGGCCGAAATCTTGAGAAAAAGAAACGCACGGTCCATATGTGCCTGATAAATTAGAGATAGGCAAAAAATTTTTCCCCCTGTAACAGTATGCCACTGGGCCTGTAGTATCCCGGTATGCTCCCAGTAGGAAATGAAAAATTTTTTCTTTCGCCTCCAACTCCCGTTACTATATAATGTTTTCAACTTTTCTGTAAGTTAGCATCCGTGACCTTTCCCCTTTCCTCTTCCTTTTTTTTTCTTTCCTTTCTTTCTTCTCTTTTTTCCCTCTAATTCTTCATCGTAATCATCTTAAATAGCAAACATGGGTAAGGAAAAGGGTCATATTAACGTCGTTGTCATTGGTCACGTCGATTCTGGTAAGTCTACCACCACCGGTCATTTGATTTACAAGTGCGGTGGTATCGATAAGAGAACCATTGAGAAGTTTGAAAAGGAAGCCGCCGAATTGGGTAAGGGTTCCTTCAAGTACGCTTGGGTTTTGGACAAGTTGAAGGCTGAGAGAGAAAGAGGTATCACCATTGATATCGCTTTGTGGAAGTTCGAGACTCCAAAGTACCACGTCACCGTTATTGATGCTCCAGGTCACAGAGATTTCATCAAGAACATGATCACTGGTACCTCTCAGGCTGACTGTGCTATTTTGATCATTGCTGGTGGTGTTGGTGAATTCGAGGCCGGTATTTCTAAGGATGGTCAGACCAGAGAGCACGCTTTGTTGGCCTTCACCTTGGGTGTTAGACAATTGATTGTCGCCGTCAACAAGATGGACTCTGTCAAGTGGTCTCAACAGAGATTTGAGGAAATCAAGAAGGAAGTTTCCTCCTTCATCAAGAAGGTTGGTTACAACCCTAAGACTGTTCCATTCGTCCCAATTTCCGGTTGGAACGGTGATAACATGATCGAGCCTTCTACCAACTGCCCATGGTACAAGGGATGGGAGAAGACTACCAAGTCTGGTACCACCAAGGGTAAGACCTTGTTGGAGGCCATCGATGCTATTGAGCCTCCTACCAGACCAACTAACAAGCCTTTGAGAGTTCCTTTGCAAGATGTTTACAAGATCGGTGGTATTGGAACTGTGCCAGTCGGAAGAGTCGAAACCGGTGTCATGAAGCCAGGTATGGTTGTCACCTTCGCTCCTCCAATGGTCACATCTGAAGTTAAGTCTATTGAAATGCACCACGAATCCTTGACTGAGGCTCTTCCAGGTGACAACATTGGTTTCAATGTTAAGAACGTTTCCGTTAAGGATATCAGAAGAGGTAACGTCTGTGGTGACTCCAAGAACGACCCACCAAAGGGTTGCGCTTCTTTCACCGCTCAAGTTATCATCTTGAACCACCCAGGTCACATCAAGGCCGGTTACTCTCCAGTTTTGGATTGCCACACTGCCCACATTGCCTGTAAGTTCGAGGAATTGGTTGCCAAGATCGACAGAAGAACTGGTAAGAAGACTGAGGACAATCCAAAGTCTGTCAAGTCCGGTGATGCTGCTTTCGTTAAGATGGTTCCAACTAAGCCAATGTGCGTTGAGACCTATTCTGAGTACCCACCTCTAGGTAGATTTGCTGTCAGAGATATGAGACAAACCGTCGCTGTCGGTGTCATCAAGTCCGTTGAAAAGGTTGACAAGGTCGGTAAGGTTACCAAGGCCGCTGCTAAGGCTGCTAAGGCTTAAGCATTCTGAAATGTGTGTTATCTCATTTTATTATATTAATAGTTTTTTATATTTTTAGTTCAATTTAGTTTCTTCTTTTTAATAAAGATCAATTGAACCATACAACAGCGTATATTATTATTACTTCAATTTAGTAGGTAATGTATTGTGTCATTATGTTCCAAATGATTAAAGATCCAGCATATCAGATTATTCGTGTTAAATTAAGCTATTAATCCTTTTTTGGAATCTAGACCGTTTGCTGCCGACCAACTTCAAAAAAAGTGTGTATTATTCATCAAAAGGAAAAAAAGTCTTTGATTTCAATGAGATAAATATCGTGACCTCCACTCAGATGCCGGAAATCGCATGTACTGCATGCAACATATCATTTAATAAATTGCTTAGTACCTATAATTTTTTACACCTACACCTGCTACCTGAATTTACTTCCAGGAGTATAGTTCCTGAAAGAAGGTGGAATTCCTCTTGCCTTTTGAAGGCTTCCGACAACTGCATGGGTTGTGCTTGGGATCCGACCTGACGGAGCGTACTTATTAGATGTCTCTAACAATGAACTTCTAATGCTCGAAAGGGTAGAGCGTGCAGCAGCTGATGAGTGGCGTTTTGGAGCAGTTGGAACCACTGAATATTTTCTCTCCCTAAATGCAATGCCAACCTGTCTGACCTTCTTGCTATTTTCCATCTGTTCCGGATCAACCTCAGTGAACCAGTCACTCCTCTCGTCATATTCGTAGAGTTTCCAATCAACTCCATAAGGTTTAGGCTCAAATAAATATACTGCATGCAACGGAACATCCAACTCACCAATAGCATCTCTTTTCAAATTCAAGAAATAGGCTAGCAATATCCGGCAAACAACTCTATGCGTTATTAGCAACATGTGGTTAGTGGTTCTTTCCATTTCATTAATGAGTGGTCTCAACCGATTGATGACATCCAAATACGACTCCCCTCCAACACCGGGATATCTGTATGTCATTTTATCAGCCAGTCTGGCAGCAAATTCCTTTGGGTGCTGATCGTGGATTTCTTGGTATGTCATTCGATCAAAATTACCACTTCCAAGTTCATTTAGCGTCCTTAACTGCTTGACCTCGTACTTATCATCGGAGAAATACTCGGCTGTTTGCACACTCCTTTGCAACATCGAAGACAAAACACTGAACTGAGGATTCTCAGGTGGCTTCAATTCCTCCTTCCTGACATCTTCGTAGAATCCCTGGGCAACCTTCTTTTCGAATTCCTGTAATTGGGTTTTTCTAAACTGCTGTCTCTTGTAGTCCACCAACCTGGCCAATGCCTTAGCGTACTTGCGTCCTCTTTCCGTTAGCGGAGCATCACCACCAATTCTGCCCTTAACATTGTCAGTTGATTCACCGTGGCGGGTAATGAATATCAATCTCTGCGTAAGGTTGAAATTAAGGAAGTAATAAATGATTTGAGAGGGTATGAAGCCTTTAATGTTACAGGCAATAACTTTTCTTCCGACATCAATCATCTGAATGTATTGAAAATCTCTGTTGTTCTCTTCGTCCTCCGATATCGTCTCATAAACTTTCTCATAATTTCTCAGCCTGCCTACAAAGTCACTTAGAGCCTTTTCTCTGTCCATATTCTTATAATCTGGACCATCGAGCTTCAATCTGATGTTATCATCTATGATCTTTCGATTGCTGCATATACTTTCCAAGTAAAGAACCTTTAGCTGCCCGTTGCTGCGTTGCTTGATTGTATCGAACACCATTTTTCTTCTCTTCACAGTGGTGTTGGTGGCATCAAACACACCGACACAACCGTCATTTCCAAGTAGATAGTCCAGCAGATGGTCAAGAGTTTCTTTTGCCCATTGCTCTCGCATTTCGATGCTTTTCTTGTTATCTGGAGAAAAGAAATTGGCGTCCTGAGCGGTAACCTGGCCGCCGCCGTCGTCTGGGAGTGGAGACTTTGCGGGACCCAGCTTCTTGGTTTTGGCTCTTCTGGTGGCTCCCACATTAAAAATTTTGGCATTGATCTGCAGCCAGTTGAGGTACCGCACCAATTTGTTGCTCAAGTACGATTTTCCTCTGGCTGGCAAGCCAACCATCACCACCACCAACTTCTCGCTGAGACTCATTCCACCGTCGGGCGATTGCTTGGACGAGCTCTGGCCAGGAAAGTCGAACGTGCTGCCGTAAATGGGTCGAATTTCGGACTCATTATCGTCTCCATTCTGGCCCTGCGTTTTGGGCTGTTCACTTTGCGTGGGAGCAGGAATTTGCTGATTCCTCTTAGTGTTTTCTGCTGTCTGCCTCCTCAATATTTTCGCTTCACTTGGGACATCGTCATCGTCTTCGTCATAGTCTTCATCATCGTCATCGTCATCGTCATCGTCTTCGTCCTCGGTTTCACTGAGAACCAGCGGAGAAAGTGACGGTCCCTGTGGAGAATCAGTGTCCAGGATCGGGGTATCACTAAGCGGCCTGCGGTTGAACTCTTGGCCCTCTTCCGATGCATCATCTTTCCCAAGGCTGAACTTGTTCAAGGTCTGGCGTAGCTGTGAAATCTCGGTGGAGTCAATTGAGTTGCGGTGTTCTGCTCTGTAGTCGAGCGAGACCTCCTCCTCGTCGGTGTAGATGGCATTTTCTGGATATCCATGCTCTTTGGGAGAATTCTCAGAGAACTGCACCGATTTCAACGAATTGCCCGGACCGCCAACACTGCTTTCTCCTCTAGCGGTAGGAGATAATGATCTGCAACGTTTTTCTTCCATCAGATCTAACAATGATAATATATGGAGTGCAGGTAGAAAGAAAAACTACATCCACAAGAGGGGAAGGAAGATTATATAAATATGCATCCAAGATCGCCGTGAGCCGCGTATACGCCTCACGCCCTGTCAGGGCTGTGCTAGCCACGAGTGAGAGACAGCTATCTGCAGAGGAAGGTAACTGTGGTGGTGGAGACAGGCTATGTGACGACCGATAATAATAAGACACTTTTCCAGCAACAGTGTGTAGAAAAAAAAACAAAACAAAAAAAAAAAAACACCAATGGATCGACGAACTCGGCGACACTGCACAGACCGTAATGGCTCCAACATTGGACCGTCATGCTTGAGATGCAGCACATCTAGCAGGAGTCTACTACCGCCAGGGTCGCGGGAGAAACTAAGTGCTCTGGAGCATCGTGCTGACACCAGGAAGGAAAAACTTGAAAAGTTGGAGAGAAATTGAGAAATGACTGAAGAATAACAAGAAAGAAAATATGACAATTGTATATGATTAAGCAAGCTAGACACAAGTGGAAGGCGTTGATGACCACGAACGGGGGTGCTGCCGGACAAGTTGCTCTGGGCGATTAGGCGCTCAGGCGCTTAGGCGCTTAATCTTGGTGTCATGATGCAACTTCCTGGAATCGGTGCACATAGGGTAGAAGGAAAGCCGAATTCGGTGGAAAAATGGCAGAAACGTGTTGATGTGGATATACAAGCACAGTAGAACACAACAGCTCTTGACCACCGGGCTGATCTTGACTTTCCGCCACAAAGTCCCTGACTCAGGCTTCACACAGCAGCACACTGAAACTTGCAAGGACTGTCACACACATCTACCCTTTCCTGCTTTATATGCAAGACAGAAAACATGCACAATTCAACACAATGCAACACAATACCTAGGCATTCCTTCTGCTCCCTCGCTTCTTGCTATCACCGTAGCTAATCACACCTCGCACTACTGGCATTAATGTAGTTAACCAGTAACCTGGCCACTTTTCTACAAAGACTAACCACTTCTTACCCACCTATTACCTTACATGTTAATCTATAACCATTGACGTGCTGCCTCTAAATCTATCCTAACAACCTTAGTACATACTCGACAGTGGTGAAAGTGGCTGCGCTACATGGAATAGCTCTAACTAGCGCAGGAATAATACCTCTCCAAAATCCCATGATTCCTTCCTTAGCCATTATATCCTTGATAACTAAGCCCATTTTTCCGTTGTATTTGGAATCTTTTCCAAACGAATCTCCCTGAATTCTTGACTTTATGACGTCCACAGGATAAGAACTCAACCAAAGCACATCTCCTGCAATAGCACCGAATAGTAGCAATTGAGCCGTGGGAACATCCTTTCTTTCTATATGCTGTTTCTTCATTGCCTCTCTCATCATGAATTCATAACTTAAGAACCACATTCCGTATGCCTGTGCTTCTCTAATGAATGTGATGATAGATCCCCTAAATATTCCATTCCACAATCCAGCATGCTTCAGGATCTTCGAAATGGCATCTCTAGGACCGCTGTACAACTTTGTATGACCCTTTTGAACTTGCAATAGAATACGGATCTGCTCCACAGGCGAAGTAACCGGTGTATTAACAATACCAGCAAAAGCACCGGCAAGATAGAATTGAGGAAGTGTTAGATTCTGCTGCAAAGGGTGGTACCTTAATATCTGCCTTTCTGCTTCATGGAATCCATAGAATTGAATGGAGACACAAGCACCCACTCCAAATAACGGTGCAACCGTTCCCTTGTAGAATGCAAGCAAACCTTCATTTTTCAATGTATCGGCAACAGCAGTCAATGGAGACGAAAACTGGCCTGTCTGCATCCGAACCTTCACCAAGTCAAAAGGTTGTCCAATCAAAACCTGAACCGCACCTCCTGCAAACCCAGCAGACTAATATTAGTTAATAACATGATCTGCTGATTCAAATTTGGTTATTTTCCCACTTACAATATCCTTAAGCTTCCTGATGTAGCTCCGATCAATTCTGTCGTCTTCACTACTCATCCTATAGAAACTGAAGTTCTTCTACAGGAAGAGGAACATGGGTTTTGGACATCATATTCTTCAACTTATCATTCATCTCTGTGGTGGAAGGAAGATAGAAAATGACGGAAAGTCACGTGCAATAAAGATGAAGGGTGAAGTAATTATTGGTAAGACTAACTAGTAACTTTAGGATATGCCTGGGGGTTGAGAGGAGAATAACGGAAAGTTCAGGCTAGGAACTAGATAATATGATGGTTGCAATTGAAAAGAATCAAAATTAGAAGCAATTTGATCCTAGTGTAGACGGGATGTTCAAATTGTTATAAGCAGTTCAAGAGAGCGCTAAATTGTAGCACGCAAGGGAGGAAAATGATGTAATACGAAAGGTTGGGGGGAAAGAGCAAATGTAAGAACCACCTTAACATGCATGAAAGAGCAACAAGGTAATAGCTGTATTGAAGTAAGATTCTTCCAAAAAATGCACCACTTGTGATGAACAGGAGAATGGAGATTACAGCGAAATACATGCGGTAAGCTTCGGGCTACATCAGGAAAACCAAAATAAAATATCTAACTGCTTGGTATAGGTTATCTCCCTATTTGCTTCCTACGATTTATAATCATTCACATTCCATGGCTTCTCTCACATACGTTACCCATATATTACCTATCCCATTATCAATTCTTTGTATCGTCTTCTAGCATTCTTGCCACCAACTCATCCAAAGGTCCATAGTCCTTTGGCTGAAGTAGTTGAAATTCCTTGCAAAATAAGACAAAATGTTTTAGAGAAGTGTTCAAATGGGTCTGAAGCCCTAGTTCGTTGATCTCGTCAAAGTGGTGACAGTAGATATGTGCATACACCCGAAAGAGTCTCTTCATTATCGTCTTGACTAACACCTGAAATTGTCTTGGAAATGGAACACCCATCTTTGTGGGGAAAACCGTATCATCATCCAAAAATCCCTGTATCCACACCATTAATGTGTCGATGTAGCCAGGAGCAGACATCGAAACAGGCTGCTTGTTGTGGCGATTCATTGGATCCTGCCAGAGATACTCATATTCCTGTGTGGCAATCATCCTTGGACATGTCACCGGTGAGCAGAACTCTGTTATCGTTCCATAGAGCATGTTGATCTGGTTGTAGAAGTTCACCACATGCACTGCCAGCCACTCATTCACATCTTCTCCTTTGGGCAACTTAACTGCCTGAGCCAACGCCGATCCAGAACCCAACGTCTGCTCAGCATACTGACGGATCTCCCTGTGGGATGACACTCTCTGCTGGTTCTGTTGGTCTAGCTGCAACTGCTGGCGATTCTGTTGATAGAAAGAATTGCTATCTTGTATCTTGCCGGCAGGCGAACCAGCATTGGAATCAGGATTCCGGCGGAAAACTCTGGTCGATCTGATGGTCGGCAGAGTTGAAGCGTTGAAGTGGGATTGTAGAAACGACATACTTAGAGGAAGAGAGAGCAGAGCACGATTGAGAGTTGCAATAATTTCGACACTCAAATATATTTGTTTTTCATGAGTGTTTACAGGTTGCCTAATTGGGCGAAGTCAAAATCAAATGGCAGGAAGATAGAAAGTACAGACATATTGCTAGGGTAGGAAAAAAGAATCGGAGACATGGAAGAAGGCAGCGGAAGATGGATACTTAAAGCGAAGATCATACATTCCACATAACTTCATTTTAACGTCTGGAATGAAACCATCAGATAGGCGATACCGAGGAGAAGATGAGATTGGAAGAAAGTGAGTGGTGAAGATGGGGTGTGGTAACGTTTGCGCGGTGAGCCAGATTAAGCTAAGCGCCCAAAGACGTTAGGTGCATTTGCTTAGGGAAGAAGCAGTAAACCCCAGCGAAAATCCTGAAAATCACCAAGGAGATGGACTAATTTGTGAGGCATGCAAACTAGCCGGTTATTATTGCAGGTGAGCCATGTTCAGAGTCATCATGAGCCTACTAACGATCTATCTGTAAGCGCTGCAGGAGTGACGAATGCTGCTTGTGGAGGAGCCAAGACCAGAGCATGAGACCTGTGATATTGCAGACATGGGCATAAGATCAGGTGAAAACAGCAAGCATATGCTTATACAAGAGAGGAATATTGCTTCTCCCTTTTCTTCGGATGTTACCTTTATCCTGACTTCATGGAAGCTATCGGTTGATTCTATTTTTTTTCCGTTAATGGGGGCACACAAACCATTTTTCGAATCTCCCGAGAAAATAAACTAGGGAAAAATCACAGTGTGTGCCGCAAATACAGGATACCGGTAAATTATTACGTCATAATTAATTCATCTATCCTGGGTATAGCCAGTAGCACCACAGTCACTATGGATGTACCGCCAGATCTCAGGAATTCCGGATGACTCTATTTTCAGCTTTATCCGGCCAGTTTCTCCGCGAACTAGTTCAACTTCCAAATCGGGATAAACGTGCCAGGCATTAACAACTTATTCTTCCAGGAATAAAACAAGTATACATGGCGGATCTGTTCAAAGTTAATGAATGCGACATTGCAGATGCGCATGGAAACCTCGGAGAGATAGAGATCTTCAAGCAGAAGCGCCAGTCTTTGAAAAACAAACGTGATCCACAAACCGGAAGGCTTCTTAGGCCTTGGAGCTTTGAAGTTGTGCCAGGTTTTTTCAAGCAATCCGATCCGGCAACAGATGACTCAAAATTCAACTTTGTGACGGAGAACTTTGGCCTAGATTTGCCATCCTGGAGTGCTTTGACCGAAAAACTGGACAAGTTGAATGAATCATCTCCATCCAATGTGGAGTACAAGCTCGTTTTTTGTGCTAGACATGGACAGGGCTATCACAACAGAGCTGTTGAGTTGTATGGACTAAAGGAGTGGAACGAAATCTGGTCCAAAAAGGAAGGCGGTATACTGCCTAATGGAGAAAAGGCTGTTTGGGCACCGGATCCTAGACTCACGGAGAAAGGAGAAGCACAAGCGGCATACTTGCACCAGCTGTGGATTGATCAGATCGAGAACAACGGAGCACCCATTCCCACGAGATTTTTTAGCTCTCCATTTACCCGGTCAGCTAGTACGCTAGTGATCACCTGGAAGGATATTGCTATCTGTGCCGACGGTGAAGACGAGTCGAAACTCTTAACAAAGAAAAGAGCTCATGCAATAGTTAAGGAAGACTTAAGAGAAACCATAGGAGAGCATCTTTGTGATAAAAGATCTTCGAAAACAGTCTTTCTACAAAGATTGGGCCAATACGGATTTGAATTTGAAGATGGATTCAGTGAAGAGGATATATACTATCGCTCCGACTGGAGAGAACCATCCAGCGACCAGAGTCTAAGGGCAGATAACTTCTTCCAAAATCTTTTTGAGGAATACCCAGATGACTCAATTGTGTACACTGCTTCACATGCAGGAGAAATCCGGGCTCTAATCACCGCAGCAGGACACAGAACATTCTCTATTCCTACCGCTGGAATGCTCCCTATGGTGATCAAGGGAACTAGAAGGTCAGATTAGAGCGAGGAAGTATGGGACGAAATAGAGCTATAGAACATCCAGCGAGAACTCCCAATTGTGAATCAGTCGACGTACTGTAGGCAGATTTTTCTTTTTTATCTACTGAGTTAATAAAGAGCAAACCATTGTTAACAGCCGCGTCCTACCAGGTATTTATAAATCTCATGTAGAAAACATTAAAAGGGTAATGAACTTAAACAGGGACACTAGATATTGAGGCCGAGTAAAAACACACGAAAACCAGTTCAGTCAAATCAACTACTTTATCGGCGGCCTATTCCTTCAGACGACCTATTTTTTCTGAATCAACTCCGATAACTTATCCATACTCTGTTCCGTGTAATATCTGACATCGACATCCTCGTCGTCCATCAAATTTTCTAACGTAGGCCTGATTTGATCAACGATGATATTCTTGTATTCAGGCCATAACTTTTCTGCAATCAGATAGAGAGATTTGGCGACGTTAAATCTTATGTTAGGAACTTGATCATCGTGCAACTCATTAATGTAAGGGTAGATGTCGTCTGCAATAGTCTTCGACGACACGACTGGGATTAACTTTGTCAGAGCAAATAAACAGGTAATTCTGCAGATGAAGTTTTCAAAGTCCTTGGACTCCTTTTTCTCAACGATTCTCTTGATCAATTCTTGCTTGCACCAATCTTCACCGAAGAATTTGGTTAACTTTTGAAGGTTCAGAACAGCAGCCTCCCTAATGGAATAAACAGGATCCCATAGCCAGTCCATACAGAGCTGACCCAATGCCTCATCGAAGAAGGCAACTCCCAACTGCTCTGCCAACAAAGGTATTTGCTCGATAATAGCCAATCTAACCCTCCATAACTTATCATTAGAGAGAGCAGTAATGGCAGGGAGAAGTGACTCGGAAAGTAACTGTATGCCGATAACTTCGTTAACAACTTGAAGGTTGGATATGATGTTCAATCTAACTTCGCTAAACTCATCCTTTAGCATTTCGACAAAGATTGGCAAAAGGTGCTCAATGGTTGCTTCCTTGCCGAAGATTGGAGCCAAGTTAGTGATTTCACTTGCCAAAGCGCTTCTGACAGTTTCAGACTCATCAACACTCAACTGGGCAATTACTGGAACTATTTCATCGATCAGAACACTTCGGTCAGCCTTGTTAACAAGTGAGCACACTCCCGGCAACTGCTTGGAGATGGCCTTTCTAACCTCTGCCTCGTTGTCCTTCATTAGGGCAATCAAATTAGGCACCATCTTTAAAGTATACTGGGAGTCATCGAAATTGACAACCAACTTCTCGAATCGGTCGGCGACCATGTATCTGACTCTCCAACTAGGATCACTAATGAGCGTCATTAAACTGGAGTAGAGTTCGTCATGGTGGGACTTTTCACCTATCTGCTTGAGGAACGAGAGAATCGATATCAAGACATCAACCGCTAGAAACTTGACACCATCCTGATTGTCATTTACCAAGTTTTCATACATAGACGTGACCAAGTCCCAGTGGAACTCACCAATGTTGTCGGGCTTGTTGAAAGTGTCCCCAAGGAGACCGACCAGCTCAGGCAACTCTGTACCGGCAGCCTTTCTGACCATTGGCGACTCATCTTGGATCAAGTCGTAGTACAGCTTAAGCAGCCCGGTTCTGGTTTCGGAGGGCACACGGGTGATGACGCTTTTGAACAAGCCGGCAGCCGCTATGTGCAAAGAGAACCATCTTTCTTTGGCTAGTCGGCCGATCAACGGGATGAAGTCTTCATGAATCTGCTCGTCCGACAGCGATTTGCTGACGATGTTGAGAGAATCCACGGCCTTCTCCCTAACTATTGGTTCCTCACAGGCGGAGATCTTCTCAAGCACAGGAATCAACAGAGTTGCATATTCGGATCCTCCAACGAGCGGCACAAACTTACCCAACTCTTCGGCAGCGATGGAAATAACTTCGTCCTCATCTTCAGGAATGACCTCCTCCAAGAAGGGAACTAGCTCTTTTCTGGTTCTTTCGGGTCCAAGGGCAATGGCAATAGTGTCTAATCGTTTCATGGCTTGAACTCTGCTGGCAACGTCATCGTGTCTGAGCTCATCCATAAGTAATGCAATTGGGTAAAGTTCTTCGACCTGTTCTCCGTTGGTACTGTCGCTAGTGGCAGCGGCATCTACAGCAGTATCTGATTGTGCAGACATTGTCGAAACTTCCATCTTGGAACAGAAAGTCAAGTTCATATTTGCAGTTGGATAGCGTGTGGTAAAAACACAAAAAAGTTTCGACGGCTCTGCGGGAGCGAGAAAGGAGTAAGAGGTGGGACGAGGAGAAAAGAGAGATGGCAGTTGGGGAAGAGAAGAGGAAGAGAAGGGGAAGAGAAGAGAAGCAACCAAAAATCGGGGAGAAGACAGAAAGACGAATGAAAGATGAGAAGAGGATGAGGTGTGGAGGATGCTAGGGCAATCAGCAAGTGAGAGAGAGAAGCGAAGCAGAGAGTGAGGAAGGTCAAAATGAGTAGAAGTAGAAGTAGAAGTGGAGTAACCAGAGAAGTATCCAATGGGATCAGACCAGAATACAACATGTGCGAATGATGGTTCCCGAGAACAAGCTGGAAGAGAAGAGAAGAGAACAGAGAAGTTTTTAAACTGTAAATTTTCGTAAAGATCATTATCATTCGTTCCATTTAAATGAAGTACTACGCCATGGATTAATGTAGGTAATTTCTCCTGAAGGGTGTCTCTTCAATTTCGGTTTTTCGTAGCGCTTTAGAAAGCTTCTCTCTTCGACGTCTTCCTTTCGTCTTAGCGATACCATTTCAGATTATCTCAGCTAAATACACATTATACAGACTACACATAGGTCACCCGAAATGCCATGGCTAGCGTCTCTTGAATTTTATTCTTCACCCGGATGAGATACCTGACCAACACCTTCTTCCTCCATACAGCCCTCAACGATAGGAGAAAGGTAATGAGCGAGAAGAGCAAAATTCCTGGCTTGATGATCGTTCCATATATATCCTTTCCACTCATTAACAGCTCAAGATACCCGTGAAACCTGTCTAGTAATCCTGTCTGGACCTTGCGTTCGTCCTCCCTTCCTTTGATTAGTTCGGTCGCAGGTTTGTGCTTATGGTGATGCTTCTTCTTCTTCTTCTTCTTTTTCCGTAGCTTAGGCTCCTGCGGTATGCTTCTGACATGGCGTCTCTCACCTATTAATTCCGGCTTGTCCTCCAACTCTTTTTCGTCGGTATTGATCTCTTTTTGCGCTTCTTCCTCTTCTTCCTCTTCTTCCTCTTCTTCCTCTTCTTCTTCTTCTCGGTTCTTCTCCACAAACCCATCAACCTTCTCAAGATACTTCTTGATCTTCGTCTCATCTCTGAAAAACACCTTGAAAATAGTTTCCTTTGCTTGTTCTCTCTGCTGGAGCTTGCACATTACAGGAAGAAGATAAAAATCCAAGATTCGTACTTTCCTTGGATCATCCAAGCCACCGGCTGCTCTTGGTAGTACTTGTACCTGTGTCAAATAGTCTTCCAACTGCACCTTCAACTGCTCTGTCGGAAATCTGTTGGAAAATTCGATGATGTAGCACATAAGCATCAATTCAGGGTCTGCCCCTTGGAGATCGCCGTTGTATATCTGCTTTATTTGCTGTATTAGCAGCCCATTCATGAATCTGTCATACAACTGCTCACCTTCACTCTTCTTGGTCGTCAAGTACTCCGGAAACTTGATATTATGGCTCGGAACAGACATTCTGGTGATTTTTCCTGAGCCAATTTCCTTCAGTATGAGATCTATCAAGGACAAGTATAACTTGTAGCACTTAATAGTCAAAAGCTTATCCACATTTCCATTGCTCAGAGTGCTTTTCACCATGGGTGCCACAATGGCCCACGCTTTGTCGAAGTTTCTGTTTAGATACTGTTTGACGGCGAACTGATAGTTGGCCTTGAACTTTTCCTGCTCACTTATACTGACACTGAAGTAGGCCAAGTCTTCCTCGTTGGTTCGAAGAAAGCTTGATGTCGAGGAAGTCATATCGACGGTGTCCGACCCAGTCAAAGACATCACGTTGCTGTTGCTGTTGCCGATAGCTATCTGGGACATGGTATTACAGCACTGTTGGAAAAATATGCCACAGGTAGTCTCCGAATAAAGTATCTCGGTCCATCTCTGGAGAGCGCACGTCGATCGACTCAAAGACTCATGCCCAGATCAGGTCGGACCCGCGTCCACACTGTGGAATGAATCTCACTCACTTTTTGCCTTCAGTACTTAGCCAACTGTCATCGGCAATACTCCTTTACTAATTCATAGATAGTACGTCATGTCCAGAAGGTACGATAGCAGAACAACTATTTTCTCTCCTGAGGGAAGATTGTACCAGGTAAGTCAGCATCGGGATCCAGTATTGGGACCCAGCATCTGCAACTATTGCAAGTACTAACGTCGCAGGTGGAGTATGCATTAGAGGCAATCAACCATGCCGGTACTGCCATTGGAGTTCTGGCCAAGGACGGTGTTGTGTTGGCAGCCGAAAAGAAGGTCACCAGCAAGTTGCTAGAACAGGATACGTCGGCAGAAAAGATGTATCTGCTTAACAAGTAAGTACAATTTGACGGGGACGAGGACTTGCACCTCTACTTTGAAGTGATTCTGTGACGCCATGGTGGCATACTAACGTCTAGCAATACGATCTGTTCCGTTGCAGGTATGACGGCAGATGCAGGAATTTTGATCAATTACATGAGGAAAGCTGCCCAGAACCACTTGAAGGTGTATAACCAGGACATACCGATTGAAACGCTCGTTAGAAGAGTGTGCGATGTTAAGCAGGGCTACACCCAGCACGGAGGATTAAGACCTTTCGGCGTCTCGTTTATATTTGCAGGATACGATGATCGGTACGGATTCCAGCTATACACAAGTAATCCTTCGGGTAACTATTCTGGATGGAAGGCCACCAGCATTGGCGCCAACAACTCCAGTGCACAGACACTGCTAAAACAGGACTACAAGGATGACATTGACTTAGAAGAGGCCAAGAAGCTTGCACTTAAGGTTTTGAGCAAGACTACAGATAGCACAAAATTGTCCAGCGAAAAGGTGGAGTTTGCAACCGTGATACACAAAGGAGACGACACCGTGCTTAAGCTATGGAAGCCAAAGGAGATCGACCAGCTCTTGAAAGATTCGGGCGTTCTTGAGGAGGAGAAGGAAGAGGAATAGGGTGCTCACAGAGAAGGAGATATAAAGGGAGAAATAGATGCGAAGAGAGGCCGGAGCCAATGATGAGTCCAGGCGATGTATATGGAATAGATATACATATATTGATAATACATAGTGGATGGAGAGAAAAGGAGGTAGTAGTACTGCTGGCGGCACGGTGTGCCATAGGAGATGCTTCCTTGTATAGAAGGACAATTTTAGAAGAGTGCCAAGCCCAAGTTTTCACAAATATAATTCTGGAGCCGCAGGTTGTGCCCGTCTCATTTGCATACATATCCAATGCTAACACAGTACAGTTTTCATTTCACCGTGAGGTAGATTCGAATCATTCTAAAGAGTGAGCATTCCCCACATTATTCTTCTCTGTGGCGGTTACGCAGCCCCGGCCACTCGAGGAGGGCGAAAAAAAAAAAAAAAAATTGCTGAGACAATTTGTTTGCCGCTGCTTGCTTCACTATTTACTGCAAAACATCATGTCCAGAGTTGCAGATATCATAGCTAAGTTGGCCGTTCCAATCGGTATCGGTGTTGTTGCTGCACAATCTTCGTTGTACGATGTCAAAGGAGGTGAGAGAGCCGTTATCTTTGACAGATTTAAGGGAGTGAAACCTCAGGTTGTCGGCGAGGGATTGAACTTTGTGGTTCCATGGCTTCAAAGACCGATCATCTATGATGTCAGAACGCGCCCCAGAACGATCACAACAGTGACGGGATCGAAGGACCTTCAGATGGTGTCATTGACCTTGAGAGTGTTGCACAGACCGGACGTGATGAAGTTGCCAGCAGTGTACCAGAATTTGGGTCTTGACTACGATGAGAGGGTGTTGCCTTCCATTGGAAATGAGGTGCTAAAGACCATTGTTGCTCAGTTCGATGCAGCAGAGCTTATCACCATGAGAGAGACCGTTTCCAACAGAATTAGACAAGAGCTAGAGAGAAGAGCAAACGAATTCCACATCAAATTAGAGGATGTGTCCATCACGCACATGACTTTCGGCAGAGAGTTCACCAAGGCAGTTGAGCGGAAGCAGATCGCACAGCAAGATGCCGAGAGGGCCAAATTCCTGGTCGACAAAGCCGAGCAGGAGAGAAAAGCCGCCGTCATCAGAGCCGAGGGTGAAGCCGAGGCTGCAGAGCACATCTCCAAGGCTCTTGAAAAGGCCGGAGATGGCTTGCTTTTGATCAGAAGAATCGAAGCCTCGAAGGAAATCGCAGAGACCTTGAGTCAATCTCCAAATGTTGTTTATCTACCGGGCGGAGCCAAGTCTGGGGAGAACGGCACTGGCCAGAGTTTGTTACTAAATGTTGGCCGCTGATATATAGTCAAATATTCATGTAAATAAGAGAGACATTGATTAGTGTAGGAAACGAAAAAAAAAGAGAGTACAGGGTTGGACACGACTTAGGGGTGTAAGAATAGGCCAGGATGCAGGACGGTCGGATGGAACCCCAGTTTATGAGTACCGCAAAACACAGGACAAAGCTTACTTAGTAATCCGCTGCTCGTTGCAGTGGTACTTTTGGTAAATGCTCTATCTAACAGTATCTCAAGTATTTCAGGGCTTTTGCACTAGCATTGAAAACTTATTTTGGTTCAGCGCCAAGAAAAAAAAAATATGTTGATCACCGAGAAAAGAGCACTCTATGTTGTGGCTGCAATTGCTGATCCAATTATACTATGGTAGGTGGTAGAGACAGGGAGACTGAATTCATTTGCCATCATCTACGTCTGAATACTTTCGACAACAACTTTACTTCGGTTTCCCGCCTGTTTCGCAATCGGATCGCCATCGCATCATTTCTCTATCCTCTCTACTTTACGCATAGCTGCGTGGAATACCATTTTGCTGCCGAATTCCGGAAGCTGTCAAGCATTAATTACCGACCTAATTTTACCGTTGGGGATCATCAATTACTACTCCGCCACACTATTCACCTATTACACACTACTGTAGTTGAAGTTTCACATGGACACCCCATAGCCTTTGTTATTTCTGATATTACTACCCCTCCTCGGTTTGAGACAGCTTTCGGAGGAACAACCGCGCGTTAGCTTACGAAGTGTATAATTTTTTTTTCTGCTCTTCTTCTTTCGCATTCTTATTTTTTTTTTTAAACCGTGAGCTTTCCTTAGATTTTTATTTTTATTCTCATTTTCTTTCTTGCTTTGGTATCTGTGCAATTTATTTATTTGCATTCCATTATAAAACGTTTTAGTAAAAGCTAGATAACCAGAATTCCCATGATACGCATCAATGACAGGTGATCTAACCGAAACAATGACATCAGCACAATCAGATCCATCGCAGTCATCGAGCGCCCATGCTGCTGCCCTAAATAACGTGGCTCTGTTTAGAAACCAGGTAAACACCAAGATCGCATGTCTAGCTTGCAGAGACAAGAAGCTGAAGTGCGATAAGAAACTACCCAGTTGCTCTAGGTGCTTAGCAAAGAATGTCCCTTGCGTCTATGTTTCACACAGGAAAACCGGGCCCAAACCATCTTCAGCTAAGACCAAGAAGAAGGAACTGATGTCAACTCCCATAGCATCCTCAATCACAGCAACGCCAGAAACCTCGATTACGCCCAATGCAAGCATAAGCACAAATATCAATGGGAAAATTATTCAGCCGTCAATGCATGAAAGCATGCATTCCACTATAGAGAACAATAATACAAAGAACAATGTTGCAAGGAAGAAAAGGAAGATCAATAAGGAAGAGGACCCAACTTTAGATTTACTAATTTGCCAGAAAGTGGACATCGGGTTCGCAGAGGTCTTGGGTTTGAAGGATGTTGGACTTACAATGGCCGATGTTGACAAGCTCCATAGCTTCTATTTCAGGTCTAACATAAGGATCTTTAAATACTCGACACAGCGTTATTTTGCTAAGTTCAGAACAGAGCCAAATTCTATTTTACATTATTCTTATATGATCTGGACTATATCCTGCTTTTACTTGCCGGAATACGAATCAAGGGCTGACGCGATATATTCCAAAGGAGTGAAAATGCTAGATCTTTATTGGAATACGAACGAGGACAGCTCACGCTTGGACAGCTTATATTATTTACATGCTTTGTGTATCAAGGCCCATTACGAATTCATGTCAGGAAAAGAAGTTAATTCCGCTTTCACCATTTGCTGCGCCGTCAGATTAGCGCAAATGATCGGATACGACCAGATTGATCTTTCTCCTAACACTTTGACTAATCCAACAATCTTCTTCAAAACATTTCCTGGAAATACCAACTCGAGTACGAACTCTAAGATGTTCACTCTTGATTTCAAGGTTGACGATAATTTGGATCCCGAAATTACCCTTGTGGAGGAGAAAAGAAGAGTATTTTGGGAGGTTTATGCAACGGATAAATGGTATTCTTTAGTTACTGGATTACCATGCGCCTTTTCTGTCGATAGCCATTCTTTAATTTTCACAAAATTACCTTCGCCGACAACTTTTCTACCATTGAATGGTGAAAATGAACCTACATCTGCTCAAATCAACGAGGATGAGTCTTCCAGCTTTTACCTCCACGAAGCCATGAGAAAATTGGATAAAAACCAAGTACTTATAGACTTAAACTCTTCTTCTTCGAAAATCTTGTTGTTAACAATTTCGGAAAATATTATCAAATGGTGCAAAATGTTTCTCAATATTGTTGAACTTGGCTCACTAAAGTCAGATCAAAATTTGCAATCCGTGAGAATGAAGGTTGATGAATTGGTAAAGAATTTCGAAAATCTTCAGAGCAACCTTTTATTTTTTGATTTGACAACAGAACCTCTAATGAATATTGTCATCAACAACACCACAACTACCCTTTATCAAACTGTGCTTATCAAAATGAGTAGTTTATTTGAACTGCGTTTAAAGGAAGATAAAACTGGATCAACTATAACACTTACGGAGAGAACAATATTCAAAGATATATTGACCGAGGTCTATGAGCTAAGTACAAAGCTTGTGGAAAGTTTCATAAAAAAATCAAGAATGGATCATCATTTGAAAAAGGCACCTATCTTCATTATTTTCACCAATAGTTTGAAATCATTATTACAATGTGTCGCGTTTTTGATTAGATTTAAAAGCGTTTTGAATATTGGTGAGTCACCAGAGTTAAATATATTGAAACTCCTTGAGAGTGTGAAGATGAAGATAGACCAACTGCCGCAAAAGCAGTCTACCGTCACTAAAGTGCGCATTATTTTAGAGAAAGGTACTGAAATGTTGAAGAGATCGCCGCAGAGTGTTGCATTCTTCGACTCTTTCCTTGATTGGTCATAGCTGTAAACTTATCATTGTAGCATATTTTATAAAAGATCGAATATATGATTAAAAAATAAAAAGATGAATGTAGTACTTTTCTTTTAAAAACCGAAATCAAAAGCCGACAGGTCTGGTTCAGCAAATGCAGATGGTGGGGGCTGAACCCTATTTTTCAATTTGCTGTCCTCGGAAGAAGTAGATAATGGTTCTGTAAAACTATCCAAGATACTACGAGGCTTCGAAGTGCTGGAGGAATCAACTTTTTTCTCCTTTTCCTTCGTTTCCTCAACTTTCGGATGCATAAAATGCCAATTTCTTGTCACATAAAGTGATATCCAATCACAACCCATGGTCTCGTACATAGAAGCTGCTTTAACCACAAAGTCAAACTCGTACTTAGGGTCCATGCCAGAAGCACCTTTAAAGTAATCCACGTGTTTCGTCCGAAGATTGCTGTACATAATCAGTAACACAGGATCTTCATTCGTAGCAGTGTTGATTTTATGAATGCTTGACTTCGGATTAAGTTTGAAATCTGGAGCCACTTCCTTGATATCCTTGATAATTTCCTCTATCGGCTTAATCATTGATTGAATAGCTTTGATCTTATCATCTAGAACCCAAAAACTCCAACTGATATACCATCTATTGTTTGTATCTATCGCATTTGGAAGAACGTATCTTAGTATAATCCCACGTAAAGTATCCCCTTTATCCGTTTCCTCATAACAACGGGCAACGGCAACAGCTAAGGATAAATCATGCATTTGCTGAGCTATCACTCCGACAGCATCCTTTACAGAATCTGCCAATAAGAAAAAGTATGCAGCATCAGAATATCTATGCTTTCCTAATAAAACATATGCATTTTTGCTCGCTGCAAGTTTCCATCTTTTCTCGTCAAAATCGTGACTTAAAAATTTGATCATTTTGGCCTGCTCCGAATGCCCAGTAGCCGTTCTCCAAAGACCAGAGAGAACTTGCTTCTTTTTCAAAGCCATATAAAAAATGGAAGAAACAGAAGGATCTCTCTTGCCGTCATTTTCCTCCTGGTATTTGAAGAACTCATTTCGGGCTATCTTCTCCATAACTTCCCTGAGCTTCTGGTTGCCAAGCCAGAATGCCAAGCCATACCTTTTAGCATTGATCCAATCAATCTTAAGTCCTGCCTGTTCATTAATAATATTGTATAGTAGGTCCTTGTTTTCACTATGCATTGCAAAGGTAACGTCTCTCATTGTAATAGTCTTGTTCGATTTGCTTTTGCGATCACCGACCTTCGCTAGATTGATCTGGAACAATTTAATACCCATGTAAAATCTGAGTCCATTCACATCCAAAATACTTCTATATTTTCCTAAAATGTCTTTCATTATTAATACCGTGTGAGCCAATGTAATTTGCTGATGTCCTGTTAGGAATGGTAATTTGTACTTCTGCAATTTCTCCTCCAAAACATCCACAGTGGCGTCCGTAAACTGTCCTTCTTCACTTAATGCAATACGATCTTCATTGAATAACTCAGAGTATCTATCAGCCTTCGTTCTATGACCTTCATCCATGCCCCTTATAAGTAAGCGATAATCCAAATTCACCGATAATTCACTTTCTTTTCGCTTACCGAGATCGACCTCTCTCAACATGTTGCATAGAGTCACCAAAATTTTCTCAATAATCTCATGTCGTCCAGTAAACAACACTTGGATTATGAATTGTGGATGGTACAAGGGAAGAGGACCATTCAAAGCAGCAGACAAATGGAATAAGTCATTAGAAACAATCTCCAAGGAGCCCACCGCCTGGCTGGTTACTATATCTTTGGTGTCAAGTGATTTATCGCTAATATAAAATTGATTTCCAGCACCAATCACTAATAGACCATCTTCCATCCACACTGCATCACCGATAGTATGTGTTGTTTGCTCTTCAATCGAAACCTTCTTAATCTTTGCAAATGTTAGATTGTTATTGGTGTAGTCATAACGTAACTGAGTGTATAGCATGCAGAAGTTGCTAAAAGTGACTGAAAGAATAGCCTGATGATACTCTGTAGCTGTCCAATCTATACCTTCCACATTTAGGTTTTGATATTCTTCTTCATAATCTAAAGTGCCTAATCGAACATCCCAGATGGACAGTCGATGCAATGTCTCATCAACAATAGCTAATTTATGGATTGAGGAGCCAGTCAAAAAGGAACAGTTAACAATTCCAGTCATAAATGCATCCTTAAGATGCCATACAACCTCATCTTTGGTCACCGAGACATAGTAAATATAAACATATCCATCATGCGTTATCACAGATAACACATCCCTGCCTCTGATATCAACAGATGTTGTCCAACCGACTGGATCAACTGCAGAAACAAGGTGTAACTCCGACGTATCCACATCGTCCAAATTGCCAATCTTGAATTCACCAATGTCCACTTTGTTATCGCTTGTCACCACTAATTCCCAGGCTTTGCAACTCTTATTCTTATACACTGCAATAACATGACATTTACTTTCACTGATTTCAGGAAGGAGCAAAAATGACATAGGCAAGATAGAGGTGTCGATTTTTGCACTTCCAACAAGTGGCGCCAATTTGGTAATATTTTTATCATATCTTGCTTCCGATCTGCAATCATAGCAAAGAATCATTCCTTCAACAAGAGCAATCACATATCTTCCATCATCCCAAATAACAGAGTGTAGAATAGGAGAGGGTGTAATTATTGCAGACATTTTATTTAAGGTTGTTCTTTTGTTGCTGAGAGGGATGACATTCCATAAGAAATTTTCATTAAACCTAGTGACTGAAAGAAGGGCATTACCACGTGTTGAGCGGACGAGATGTTGAACGGACTTATTATGACCAGTGAGCTTATCTTCAAGCGTACCTATTACTTCAAGCTTCACGGGACGATTGATATTGGTAACTGAGTTAGCAGTTGAACCAACACTTGGTGACACTTCCTCTGAGTCAAACTGAAATATGTCATCAAAGGTAAATCCAATTGCCCTTATTGTGTTCTTGTAGAGATCCTGAATGAGCATTACAAGATCGATGGTATCTGTATAGTGCGTTGACAAGATATGTTGAATGAAAAGATCCCTAGGATCAGACGGCATACAGTTTTCACCAAGAGTGATCTTATAGGAACCAGCCACATCATCAAAGGATAACTTTTGGTTTAATTTCATTATCGACATCTTGGTAGGAACAGGTTGATGTAAATTCTCAAACCCGTAGAACTTTAGCAAACCATTACTGTCAATCACTATGCAAATTTCCAACTTTCGTTTGAGCATATTCAGCAATCTATCCTGTTTGATAGATAAATAATCAACTAAAGAGCCTCGTCTGCTTCCTGATATAGAGGAAGTATCACCATCAGCGTTTGGTTCGTTATGAGCAATTGGATTCCAATTATTATCTATCCTCTGAATCAACTTTGCAAGTGCAAGCTCGACTATGTCATTGTCTATGAAAGTAACAAATTTTCTTACACCAGCCTTTTGGGAAGAAGCATCATTTTCGAATAGATCTAGTGAACCACTTTCATAGATCTGGAAACCAGTATCTAGCTTGTATGTTGTGAAGACGCGGAGAATTGCTTCTGATGTAACTGTGTAAAGAAC
Source organism: Allodekkera sacchari (assembly GCA_030565225.1). Lineage (NCBI taxonomy): Eukaryota > Fungi > Ascomycota > Pichiomycetes > Pichiales > Pichiaceae > Allodekkera > Allodekkera sacchari. The sequence goes on from JAJMBG010000036.1 coordinate 82,271, forward strand.
ATTGTGCTGCTTGGTGTCAGATGTGAGAGACTTCACACTAAATCGGTCATTCTGAAAATTTAGCCTCGTGAGGTCCAGTTTGATAATGCTGTTGGCAGGCTTTAGGTAATCAGATGAAGTGTCGTCAGCCGGTGTGGAAGGAGTAGATATATGGGCAGATGAGATTCGAGACCCGGTACTGGTACCATTGGAGTCATCCCTATTCTTAGGCTCGTACACCCTCCATCTTAAGCTGGTAACATAGGAGCGGTGTGATATGTAGTTGAGCTCGAAGTCGGCATTTTCGATTCCATAGCTGAGCCTGTACCAGACTTTGACCAATCTATCACAAAAGCCGACGCTTGCAATGCATGTAGAGTTTGGAGAGAATTTAACAATGTAAACAGGATTGGGCTGTTTCTTATACCAAAGACATTTTGAGTGGATGCCCATTTTATCATCTTTCTTCTTGTAGTAGAATCTCCAGAGAGTAAGAGACTGATCGGATCCAACCACCAACTCACAGCTTGTTTGTGAATTGAATTCTTCAGGTAATGCCATGAATTGACTGGCATCAAGTTCATCTTCCTTGATTTCGCAAGAATCCGACCAGCTAATACAGTTGATTTTGGAATCATCTTTTTTGTTGAGGATCTCCTTCTCCAAAGACCACTGAATTCCCAATTCGTTGATGTCTTTTCGACCACCGAAGTTGAAGTTGTAGAAGTTTGTGATTACAGGTGCATATATGAGCACCTTGTTGCCTATGGCGATGGCTATCTTTCCATTAACCCTGTTGATGTCCACAACAAATGGATCTCCCGGTAGATAGATAGTCTGCAGATGCCGGAAGTTCTTGGTGAGAATGACCAAGTTGTTTCCCGAGCAGTATGCCAGTATCTGGATCGAGTTCCAGTTTACAAAAGAGCATGCCTCAGGTGCCCTATTAGGTTCACCAGGAAGAAAATTGATTGCCATGTCTCTTAGAAAACAAACATGCAGTCGAGACCCTGCGAGATTGTGCTTCTTGGCTTTTGAGCGTCACGCACAGCCTTGAGCAGTAGACGTGGTGGTGAAGAGGAGGAATAATTTTGGAAACGAAGACGATAATGCAAGCATCTAGAACGGTTCAGGGGGAAAGCGCTAATGAGGTGTACATTATATATACCTATATGAAGTATACTGAAGGCAAAATGAAAGTACGGTGGCTATTTTTGGAGTAAATTACTGCAGAGTAGTATGTTGAAGAAGGCCAGGGAATTGACGGCATGCTGCAACTATGCGGCAGGATCAAGGATCCAGCAGAGTCAAGGGTCTTTAGAGGGATAGTTTTAGTAGTTTTTGACAAATCTGTAGAAAAAAGTAAACATTGTAATTACTTGTTCGAGGATTTCAGTGCACCAAGATGATGATCGGGTGCCAGGATACACACGGCGCTTAATTGACATGAATCAACCGAGACACCCGAAACACTTTCGTCACTAAGGAGGAGGGCCCTATAAAGCAGATGAAAGGTACACTTATGCTACTAACTAGTACATTCTCTAACAAGACTATTCAGTCCTATCTAACTATTCACAGTTTCCTCGGGAAAACATTGCTCTCTCTCTCTCTCTCTCTCTCTCTCACGTCTTTCCGTTGTCTTAATCCTGCTATCAGCACCGCCTCACTTCGGCTTTTAAGAAAACTTTTTTTTTTGGCGCTTACAATCACCGTTGTACGTTTGCCCGGGTTATTCTACTACTGACAGAAATCAAATGACTGCAAGGTATGTCGTACGGTGATTTTCGGGAAACAAATTCATACTAACCTGATAGTTGCAAAGACCAACTAAAGCAGGTTGCCATCTGCCTTCAAAGATCGCCATGCGTTATGATCGAGAGAAATACTCCGAAGAAATGCATTACAGATCCTAAATTGGCCAGTGAAGTTCCAGACTTATGCAAGGCCCAGCTAGAAACATTTCTGGAGTGTAAACGAGGGATAGTGGACATGAGTAAGAGAATGAGAGGTAATGCTCCTTTGAGTACGGGAAAGTACGATGAACAGTACAAAAAACTCTGTGAAGGAGACTTCGACCCTCATGAAGAGTTGGCCAAGTTGAAGCACTTAAACTCGAACCAAAAACTGTAATGGGATCGGAGCTTGTATATTTTCGTTACAGTCTGTATATAATGAAATAATTTAATTATTCGACATTGCGATCAGATAGATAGTGCTTATGTGCGGTGTGGTGTATTTGGTCGGATCGGTTCACTCAAGTTCTGGCTGCCAAGTTAGGCGCATTGTTCAATATTTAAGATCAGCTTCGGGGCATCAAGCTTAAGCGCACATGTTGCCAGCAGCCATAACTCTGATATCTTCAGACGAGAGAAATCTTGCGTATTAGGTTATCATCTATTCATATCTGCATATTACTTCATTCTCGCTGTCTAGGGAACCCTAGACACCAGCCTTATACTCTTTTCCAATTTCGATGATCTTCCGGATCAACTCATCACACACCTCACTGTCAATGATAGGCGAATTGAACACCACCCTAAAGAACTCGCCATGATCCTCGCCTGTCACAGCATCATCTGGGTTGGGAGCATAATCGGTCAAAAACTCCCCGCAATAATGCAGCTTCTTAGCGATATACCTGGTGATCTTCGTCATTTCGGCGCCACTCAAGTGCTTGTCGGCCAGAGGATTGTAGTAGAAGCAAACCTGAAGACAGGGAGGTGGCACATTACTAACAACTTCGAAGCCATCAATCTGGCATATCTTTTCAACAAAGTACTCTGCGATATCGTAAGCATGATCCACACGCTGCTGGTAGCCTTTAGTACCGTAATAGAGCCATCCCATGTAGAATTTGACTGCATCAGCTCTACGGCCGCATCCCATGGTACCGTCAGCCAAATCAAAGTTCTCCTCTTCATCAAAGGCGTTGTGGAAAAGATATGGGGCAGCTAAAGAATTGGCTTGCGTGAAGATACGGACATCAGGGACCAGCAAGAAAGAGCAGGTCGTTGGAACACCTAGCATCTTATGTGGATTAGAAGTAATCGAGTTAGCAAGCTGTGTTCCTTGAAGATGGTGTCTTCTGGATGGGCTGAAAATCGTATTTCCGCCCCAGGAGCCATCAATATGGAACCAGATATTGTACTTCTTAGCTACCTGAGAAACTTCAACAAAAGGATCATACGATCCGAAGACAGTGGTTCCAGCTGTGGCATTGACATACAATGGAGTGTAGCCATCTTTTATCGACTTCTGAATGGCTTCTTCAAGCTTATCAACCCTCATCTTTCCGAGCTTGTTGACAGGAATCTTGAACACAGCCCTAGCTCCAAAACCAAGCAAGATAGCGGCCTTTTCCAAACTGTAATGGGAATGCACACTTGTGAAGATGGCAAATTTCTTGTCGGCATTTCCATTAACCTTAGTTTCTGGATAAAGCAAGCTTCTAGCCATATGCAAACTAGTAATGTTGGACCACGACCCACCATTAAAAGTCAGTCCTCCAGCATGAGACCCAGTGAATCCAAAGAGACCGGCATACTTGTGGGAAACTTTCTTCTCGATCGCAGTCAAGGCTGGAGAAACTGTGAAAACGTGCGAGTTGGTATTTAGAAAGGAAAGTAACATATCAGAAAGCACTCCGACAGGATTAGTTGATGCATAAAGCTTATCCATAAAGCCGGGGTGCCATGTATTGACGGAGTTGTCCATGATTTTCTTGAAAACCTCAACAATTTCTTTCGAGGCATTTTTGGAGTCTTTAATTCCGTGCTCAAAGAGTTCAGAGGTGTTATCTAGTCCTAGAGCCTTGTATGAATCTCTTGGGTCGGCGAATCGTGCACCTATGTCTCTCTTACCCTCGTCAGTCTCTTTAACATGTTCGATGGCAATGTCTAGAGCAGGCTTTAGAATTTCCTCAAGCTCTTTGACTCTATCTGCTTCAAGATCGGAAGTAATCTTGGCATTGTGATTTTCAACGGTCATGATGGTGGGAGGGGTGTTACTTATTGAATAAAACAACAAGTACAAGATATACGAGGTAAGCGCCCTATGTAGCGAAGAGTGAAAAATCCCTGAAAAATAATTTTTTTTTTCTTGAAAAAAAAAAAAAAAAAACGCTTTAGAATGTGAAAAGGAAAGCTGAAAAAAAAAAAAAAAAAAAAAAAAAAAAAAAAAAAATTTAGTATTTAAAATATATTTTAAAATTTGCGCGGTCTCTTCTGGTTAGCTTATCTAACTAATTGATACCCAGTTGTATCATACACTGTACTAATTGTTGAGTGCTGCAGGTCAGAATGTCGGAAGATTATGACGAGGAGTTTTTTCATTTACCTGAAGAAGTGATAGATGGAGACATCGAAGAAAAGAAGGATGATGAACAAACTAGGAAAGTGAAGTTAGATGGAGATAAAGGCAAGCAAGGGCAAAGCAGTGATAAGGAGATCAGTGACAAGGATATCAGTGACAAGGAGATCAGTGGAAGAGATGTTTTAAAGACCAGTGAAATACAAGAGAATGGGGAGCAGCGAAATGCAGAAGAGAATCTTGAAGAGCATGAGCACAGGAATCATAATGGCAATTCAGATTACAATTCTGCAGACGAAGTGCTTCCAGAGGATGATAAACCTTCTTCTGTTGAAGAGGAAACACCTGCATTGAAGTCTCTTGGAGTCACTTTTATGGAGCAAAATTCTCTTGAGAGACAAGTGGCAGAAGAGGCTGATAAAGTCATGTTGGCAAAAGATATAGAGGTCGAAGAGAAGAGACTTCGAAAGGCTAGGGCTAAGTATGACAAGCTTAAAATGCACATATATTCCCTTGAACGACGTCTAGGAAAGCCTGGGATTATAATCTCCGAGAAGGAGCGTTTGCGCAGAGAAATTGAAGTTTTCCAGAAATCTGAATTGCAGCCTGCATCCCGGGATATAAAGGAAATCGAGCAACGTTTATCTGAATTGAAGAGTAAGCAAGGTACAACCCTTCAGGAAGAGGTAGATACTTCAGCTCATCAGTTGCCAGATGAGACCAGGAGAGAATTTTTGATAAGGACAGGCAAAATCACAGCATTTGGAAGTGCGAATGGATTTATTGAGGACGAGGATGAAGACACTTCATTGTCTCATCAGAACCTACGTGCACCAGGTTTTAATGATGTGGAAGAAGAGAAAGAGGAGGAAGAGAGCCATAAGGGTCAAATAAAGGAAGAGCAACAAGTGCATCTTCCAGAGGTCAGTCACGTAGTTCACCACAGAGACGATGATGATGAATACGTTGAGGAAATTGACGTTGCAAGTAGCGAGGAGCAATCATTGGATGACTTTATGGCGAGTGGTGATGACGATCTATATGAGGATAGAAAGCACAAGAAATCGAGATCTTCATTCAAAGATATAGAAGATGTCACCAAAGACGTTGACGATGGCGATGAAGCCCTATATCAAAGAAGGTTGAAAGAGTGGACCGAAAGAAGATCAGAATTAAGGAAATTGAAACATCCAGATGTAGATGATGACCCAGACGTTCCGGAATGGATGAAGCCCCATCCCACTGTAAAAGATGCCATTTTGAATGATGAGTTTAGGATCCCCGGAGACATATATCCATCACTCTTTGACTATCAAAAGACAGGTGTGCAGTGGCTTTGGGAGTTATATTCTCAGAAAGCTGGCGGAATAATAGGTGATGAAATGGGCTTAGGTAAGACAGTCCAAATCATCGCATTTCTTGCAGGTTTACATTATTCTGGAAAGTTAAGCAAACCCATATTGATCGTGTGCCCAGCCACAGTGATGCGGCAGTGGTGCAACGAGTTCCACAGATGGTGGCCACCTTTCAGGACAATAATATTACATTCTATTGGTGCCGGTATGTCTGAGAGACTGGACGATTCCGAAGATTCTTATGATCAAGAAGAGATATGGAATTCTATGTTAAAAAGCCCGAATGATAATGGGGGTACGACGCACAGCGTTCAGCACGATGTGAACGCCAAGAAATTGGTCAAAAGGGTCTTAGAGAAGGGACATGTCATTATTACAACATACGTTGGTGTTAGGATTTATGCCAAATATTTACTCCCTGTGAAATGGCAGTACGTTGTTCTTGACGAAGGTCATAAAATCAGAAATCCGGACAGTCATATAACAATTGCTTGTAAACAGCTAAGAACACCGAATAGAATAATTCTTTCTGGAACTCCTATCCAGAACAACCTCATTGAATTATGGAGCTTATTTGACTTTATCTTTCCTGGTCGTTTAGGAACTCTACCGGTATTCCAAAAACAATTTTGTGTTCCAATTAACCTGGGAGGTTATGCAAATGCTACAAATATTCAGGTCCAAACTGGATACAAATGTGCTGTCATCTTGAAGGACTTGATATCCCCATACCTCCTTCGAAGAATGAAGGCGGATGTGGCAAAAGATCTTCCGAAGAAATCAGAGATGGTTCTTTTCTGTAAATTGACGGAAGAGCAGAGAAAATTATATGAAAAGTTTTTACAGTCAGAGGAACTAAAACGTGTTTTAAACGGCAAGAGAAATGCACTCTTTGCTATAGATATCTTAAGAAAGATATGTAACCATCCTGATTTGGTTGATCTAAGCGTTAAAGACAAAATAAAACCACCAAAGGATTCCAAAGAGTTGTCTGAAAGATCGGGAAAACTACAAGTGGTTTGTATGTTGCTTGATTTATGGAGAACAGAAAACAGGAAGGCATTAATTTTTACACAAACAAGGCAAATGTTAGACATTCTACAGGAGTTGATGAATTGCTTGAATAGGGAGAACCAAAACCAGTATGAATACTTGCGTATGGACGGTACAACCCCAATATCACATAGACAGCAACTTGTGGATAGATTTAATAACGAATCTGAGTACAAGGTTTTTTTACTAACCACAAGGGTCGGAGGATTGGGTATTAATTTGACAGGTGCTAGCCGAGTTATCATATATGATCCTGACTGGAATCCTTCTACGGACATGCAAGCAAGGGAGAGAGCATGGAGATTGGGACAGAAAAAAGATGTTACCATTTATAGATTGATGATGGCTGGTTCCATCGAGGAGAAGATTTATCATCGTCAAATCTTCAAGCAGTTTTTAACTAACAAAATTTTAAAAGATCCTAAACAGAAACGGTTCTTCAAAATGACAGATCTTTATGACCTTTTTTCCTTGGGTGATGATAGCACCAAGGGTACCGAAACAGGAGATATGTTTGGGGCCAAGGAGACCAATTTCGAGGGAAGCCGTGAACGGCGGTCAAGGTTCCTTCACTCGAGGAGGGGCCGTATCCAAAGTCTGCAAAAATCAAAAAGTGAAGAAGATGATGACTTGCTTCAAGTCTCGAGAATGCGAGGCGTTGCAGATGTTCAAGCGTACGATACAGGAGAAGGAAAGAGCACTAGAAAGGGGGAGGATGAAAATCTACTCAAGGACATTTTCAAGAACTCGGGAATCCACTCTGCACTGGAACATGATTCTATTTTAGAAGAGGGTTCAAATGCTACTGCGAAGGCGAACGCTTATGATGTTGCCGAAGCAGAAGCTAGTCGAATTGCAAATGAGGCAGTTCGAGCTTTGCGTGAATCAAGGAGGGTTACAAGGAAGGCATCTATAGGTGTTCCTACCTGGACCGGAAAATTTGGTGCTGCTGGAAGAGTTGGAATGGGATCAAGAAGTAAGAGAAGGAAACTCATTATTCCACAGGGTAATCGGGATGCATCTCCATCTTCAAGTCTGTCGAAATCAAGATCACAGTCGCCATTTTTTTCTTCTTCTGCCATTTTGCGTAATATCGAGAAAAAGAAGGAAAGCAGTGCAACCTTCAAGTCGAAAAAAGATCGCTATGAGCGCAAAACAGAAAAGCTGGCTAATGCATTAAGTAGTTATATGTCTGGCCTTGATGGATATTTCAGTACTTCCGGGGAAATATTAGATAAGCTACACATTAACGTGAGGGACGAGAAGCTGGTGAAAGTTCTTCGCTCGATGCTTCACAATATATGCAAATGGGACAAAGAACGCAAGGGTTGGATTCTAAATGAAGAGTTCAGATAAGCAGATACAACATGTATTACAGTCTACAAGCGCGATATAGAAAGACTGTGTTTAGGTATATTTATATCGGTTTCTAAATGTATTTATTATCTTTCAGAAAAGGAAACAACGAGTGATAGATTTCATGGAATAATTCTTAATAAGTCATTTACCCAAGTGCTTATTTCTTACCAGTACCCAAAGTATAGTCGCCAGATATCCATCTGTTGAGCATAGCAAGGGAGCTAGCGGGTTGGTCGTAAGGCACCATGTGTCCCCCATCATACATTCTGGCAAAACTGAATTTGGCATAATTCTTGACTTCTCCAACTTTAGCACCGTCAAGTATGATAGGCTTCAAAGGAGCAATTTCAAAGCCATCGTGACCGGACCAAGGTAGAGCATCAGACCAAGCATGGTTGCCCAACCAGTTGCAAATAAAGTCCTTATCACCTGCATAAATTAGGACTGGAAGCTCCTGTTCTAAGATCTCAATGACCTTCTTGTGGAAAGGTTTCATCCAGTCACCAGCAAACAAAAAGTTTCTGTTGACATCGAAGTTGCAGGATTCATAAGTGTCGACTTCGGCACCTAGAGCTTCCTTGACATAGTCCTGATTTAAGTACTGATCGATGTACTTCAAGTCATCGTAGCACAAGGAAGATCCTTCACACATTTTTCTGACATCGTAAACGTTTCTACCGGTTTTTTGGTAAGGACCAATTTGACCATTATTGCAGTAGATAGATGCAGGAACACACGAGAAGACGGACTCAGAGCTGTAGCATGACTCAATCATCGACAAGCATCTTGGCAAACTATCCGTCATACTCTGACATTGGCTGTCATCCAAGACCGGCTTGTATCCACTTTCGGAGCTGCAGGCCATTTTCTCATAGTAAGGATACTGAGAGAGAGGGTCGGTTAAGCCGTTTCCGATCAAGACGGACGTCAAGTTGAAGGATCTCTCGGGGTGAGAAAGAATTTCAGCAGCAAACACAGGAATATAATGGCCACCGTATGACTCTGCTGCCATGTGGAAAGGAAGTTCCAAGTACTCAGGGAATTGCTGGAAAAACAATTCCAAGAAGGCATAGACATCCTTACCTGCGGCAACAGTATTGGAAACAGAGGAAGAAGAGTAAGAGTAGCCGACATTGACAGGTTGGTCTAAGAAAAGGACAGAGGCATTGGCATTCCAAGAGTAAGGGTTGTAAATTGGCTTTAGATCTGAGCCAATAGAGGAAGGACCCAATTCAAACAGTAAACCAGTCATTGATGAGCAGCCTGGACCTCCGTTCAACCACAAGATAACAGGGTCGTTCTTTGGATCGTTTCTACTCTCAAAAAACCAGTAGAAGAAGTGCTTGTCCTCGTCTTCGACATCCAAGTAACCGGAGTACTGCTTTGTGGAGTCGACACCCAACACCTTTGGATCGCTTTTCTTCACCCTCAACTTATAGTTCGAGAATTTTTCCTTGTTGGCGACATGGAAGTCCCAAAACTCATCTGGCTTCTTGTTAATCTTGAACTTTGGTCCGTTGGTCAACTTCAAGTTGCCGACAGTGTTAGGGTACAAAAGCTCCATTTCGGACCATGCCTGCTTGATAGAGGCATCGAGGTTGTCGATTGATTGTCCGGTTAACTGGGCAACCTGGTCTAGGAGATTTTTGGCTTTTGAAACTCCACCTTCCACAGACTGCTTAGCCTTATCGAAGTTCAAAGGTTGCTGAAGTCTGTTGAGCACGGCGTCCAAGTTAGCTGCTTGTGCTATGGCAGCAGAAGATAAAATAGTGGCAACAATTTGGGAGAATTTCATGACAAATTGCTTGACGATGAGAGAGTAAAAAAAAAGAGAGAAAAGAAGAAGAAAAAGAAGAAGAAGAAGAAAGAGAGAGAAAAAAAAAGCAAGAGATAAAAAGGGGAAATTGAACGAGAAGGTTACGGCAGATTGAGGCTGGCGGGGCTGGCGATAAGAAATGAGCGGTGCGATAAGCCGGGACGGGACGAGGGCGAAAATCAAAATTTACAGAAGCGGCAGCGAAGAAGAGATGAGATAGCAGAAGAGGGGGATAAGTGGAGGAGAGGAAGAGAACACAAGCATACAAGAGCACAAGAATACAAGAATATAAGGAAGATAACGGAGATTGAAGATTTGGATGGGAAGAGGAGAAGAAGATGGGTGACAAAAGGAACAAAGAATGGTTGGTTGTTTAAATAAAGGTGTGGTAAGGTGAGTATGTTAGGGGCCGACCCGACTTCTGCACCTAATAACTAGCCAGTCATAACTGGATGAAAAGATGCCGAGCCATATAGATAATTGTATTTGCATGCACAGGGCAATTCATGCATCTCATCGACTTACATTACACGTTCGTTGTATTTCCCTGCTGTATCCAGTGAGGCTAATTGGCTGTGGCTGTTCGCTGTGGTGATCGGAGCGGCCGCTGAGTTCCCCGATGGGGAGAGTGTGGTAAACCTACCGATGGTGCCGCTGGCCGCTTGAGCAAACGGCTCTGAGATGCCAGACGGTGTGTGGAGAACTCAAGCACCTGATTAATTCTATTACTGTGTCACGTATATCTGACCAGATGGTTTTAGTTGGCCGGAGTATTTTTCTAGTTGTACCAGCAGATTTACCTAATATCGAATCGGTATCCATGGAGGAACGCTCTGTTCTTGCTATCCTCTCCTCACACTTCCACCCACGGCCCTTGCCCGGTAGCGAGAAAGCCTGGGGAAAGCCGGGAAAAGCTGAGCGCTTGAAGTTCCCCGGACCGCTGCCGGATAGACGCCTATACCGCTTCCCTATGGTGGGAGTTCTACAGGAAAAGAAAAATAGATCCAGACAAGCATCCAGAGTAGCGGTGACAAAATTAGTTCTTGCCTGGCTGCGGCTCCTGCTCTCTCTCTCTCGGCCTGAACGAATAATGCTCCCTGAGTGTCTACGCTCGGATGCGTTGACCTGCTGCTAGCGTAGCGTTTGTTGCCATCATAAATCTCTCTGTGGTGCCACAGCTCACTTGGCCACACACAGCCAGGAAAACACAGAAGTAGATATCTTAGACTGTAGCCTTAGTTGGTCTTTTTACCACTGCTTCCCTGCACCACTTGCTCTTTCTTTTCTTCCCGCTTTTCTCTTCCTGCTCCATTGATATTCCTCTCGCTGCCGCCGCCGTGCAATTATGGCCGTAACGTTTCGCGCCATACACCAGCCGTGCTTCTCTGCGGCTTAAGCACTCATCACTGCACGCCGTGCCGCTACCAAGCTTCTCCATTGCTTTTTGCTGTAGATTGATTAAATCTCGCTGTAAATAATCATACAACATTCTTCTCTTTTTAGTCAACTCTACCCTATTATCTATCTATTATTCTTCTGTCATCTTTCACAAAGCGTTAATAGTTCCTTCTATTCTATACCATTTGCGCTTCCTCACCCACACGCACAATTAGACGCTCCCAATCTAGCTCCACAGAAGCACCAAACTATTGAGGAATCGGGCCGTCATACTCTTCATAATTAGTCTCTTCTACTTCCACCTGCTAGTAAATTTTATTTTATTTTACTTTATTTTTTTTTTCTTTCTTTTCCTCTAATTGACTACTCTTACACCTACTTGTATTTCTTCTGTTCTCTCGTCTTTTCCTCTCGTATTTTCTTCCCTTGATTTTCCCCTCGTATTGTCTTCCCTTGATTTTCCTCTTGCATTTTGCTCCTACACACGCGCTCACGTCATTGTGTTTATTTTATTTTTCCTTCGCTGATCTTTTTCCGGAAAAACCTTTCTCTGCTGCGTTTTTTGTGTTCTACTGTTTCTTTCCTTCTCCTCAAGCTTGAACCGACTTTCACTGCACTTCTTGCTTTATACCTGTCGCTCTTTTATTCTTTTGTATCAATAGCCAGTCATTCTCTAATGTTTGCAAAGTCCATTTTCCAAGGGCTCTGTGCCTCTATGGCTTTGATGTCCACCGTTAAAGCCATGATACCTATTGAGGTTCATAACCACCGTTTCATCAAGCCTTCTTATGAACCCGACGAAGAAGGAGAGGTCTTTTTCATTAAGGGTGTCGACTATCAACCTGGCGGATCCAGTGGCTATAAGGATGATGGGTCATCGGATGTTCTGTCAAATGCAGACGCATGCTTGAGAGACGCTTACGTTCTCCAGCAGATGGGTGTTAACACCATCCGTATTTACACGATTGACCCTGCAGTTAACCATGATAAGTGTATGTCTATCTTCAATGCTGCCGGAATCTACGTCATCTTGGACGTCAACTCCCCATTACCAAATCAATCTTTGAACAGAGATGATCCATCTTCCTCTTACAACTACGTTTATTTGGAAAGAGTCTTCAAGGTTATCGATGCCTTCAAGGAATACCCTAACTTGCTCGGTTTCTTCAGCGGTAACGAAGTCATCAATGATGAGGAATCTGCTAGCAATGACCCTAAGTATTTGAGAGCCGTTCAAAGAGACATGAAGCAGTACATTGCCAAGAACGCCAACAGAACCATCCCTGTTGGATACTCTGCTGCTGATGTCTTGGATCTTCGTTCTGCAACCTGGGAGTATTTCCAATGCAACATTGATGGTAAGGAAAACGACACCTCCAAATCTGATTTCTTTGGATTGAATTCCTACGAATGGTGCTCTGGTTCTTCTACATGGAGCTCGTCTGGTTACGCTGAAGTCAACTCTACTTTCTCCGATGGAACCATTCCTGTCTTCTTCTCCGAATATGGTTGTAACAAAAACAGTCCAAGAACCTTCGACGAGGTCAGTGAGGGTGTTTTCGGCGGTTTGATTGACACCTTGAGTGGAGGCTTGATCTATGAGTATTCCGAAGAAGCAGCCAAATACGGTTTGGTGGATATCTCCTCTGATGGCAGTTTACAGTATGAGGATGATTTTGCCAACTTAAAGGCTAGATACAAAAATACTAGTATCCCTACCATTGGTGAGGACGATGTTCACAACAATTCGATCATAACCTGTGATTCCAAGAAGATTAAGAAGCTGTATTCCTCTTTTGGTGCAGACTTCGACCTTCCTGACGCCCCAGATGGCGTCGAATCCTTGATTAATTTTGGACTTAACTTCACTAACATTGGTAAAATTGTCGACATTTCTGACTGGAAAACAAACTATACTATTGAAGATGCTTCTGGAAGCACCGTCAAAGATGCCTCTGTTTCTGTGAATCCAACGGCCACTATCAATTCCATCGCTAGCACTTCAATCAGTACATCCAGCTCCGCTACCAGTAAGAACGCAACTTCCTCTTCCTCTAAAGCTGCAGCCGCAAGAGCCTACTGGAGCCCAGGTTTCCTTGCAGGTTTTTCTCTTGCTTTGATAGCCATGTTGTAAAAGCTATGTACCTATTTACTTATTGATACCACAATTTTTACTGGCAGTAGTACCTACATAACATGAAGACAAGGCGGTGCCGTTGATCAATCACTCTTCACCATCCCGCGCACCTTAAATTAAAAGCTGATTATCTGGAACTGAAATTTGAGGCCACACAATCGGCACACCGCTGTTCAATTCTAGGAAAGCCACTATGACAAAAGCATCAGATACTGCATTGGCTTTCATCACAATATCAGCAATTTATTTTGCATTGGTAGTCGGAGTGATTCCTGTGCCGGTGATCGTTAAGGACGAGATCATCCCCGTCCTCCCATGGTGGGCTTTGATTTCATTTGGATGTTATGCATTGTTCAGTCTTGGATACGGAGTCTTTACGCTTCAAGACAAGGAAGAGAAATATGAAGAATTAGTCTCACAGATAGCAGAGGCTAAGGCTTTCATGAAGAAGAATGGTGTGGATGTTGAGTAGAGCAACCTGCGAATATAATATATATATATATATATATAGGACAAATAAACAGCAAGAGATCCGAGAGCGTAGGTAGTGACCGGTAGTGGCCGGTGGTGAGCAGTGGTGGAGACTTGAGAGGACAACAGATTTTGTATTACTACCGGAAAAACCCTTCTATTACCGTTAAGCACAATGTATAAATATTACATCGAATATAGGAATATCGTAAACGAAAGAGTGCATGCCTAGCATCCCAAGCTTTACGTTCTAATTTCTTGAGATGTAGCGTCGCTTGATGCAGACGAGTCACTGGACGACATTGAGGTGGACTCGTTCTTCTTGGTCCTTTCCTCCCTCTTCTTCTTGAGCTTCATCTCAAGCTGTGCAAGCACCTGTAGGCCCAAAGGCATCTCGTACTCCACTCTCTCTTTTCCCTTTTCCGACTCTATCTCATGTGGAATATACTTGTCAGGAAGACTAGCTGGAGGAGGGTCGAAGTTGGTGGGCCATTTCTCCTTGATGTTGTCTCCCTGGCTCATAAGAGCTTCGACAGCTTTCTTGGTCTGCAACCTCCAGTCGTCCAAGTCTTCTCTGAATAGGTCCCAGACACAGTTAATGCAGCCACTCATACAGCAGTTGTCCGGCTCTGTGGGCCGCTTTGGAACCTTGACACCGGCTATCATCTTGCTCTTTTCTCGATATGAAACATCTCTTCTGGACGACTTACTGGTTTTGTTTTCACCTCCAAACACTTCCTCGAACTTTGGCGCCTGCACTCCTTTGCTGGGGTCAAAAACCATCGTCTTGGGCTCTGTTTGTATACGAATATAGTACTCGTCCGGCCTCGTTCTGATGTACTTGCCCAAATCATAGAATGTATACTTGTGATAGAGCCGACAGGATTGTCCACAGACGCTGTTTTCCTTCCTCACCAACCCTGCACTCGTGTAGGAGGACAATACCCTAAGATTGAGATCAACGTTCCTTGCAAGTCTAACCGCCCCGCCCTGCAGTTGCAGCTGCGTTATCATGTTTATCTAAGATCTTGAATAGCAGCACCATTTAGTTGGCTATGTGGGGAAATTTCTCCTCGCTTCTACTTTTATGTGAGATCTATTTTTCGCTTTGCCCTTGTATATAAGCGCCTGCTAAAACTAAGTGTGCTTCTTCCCAATACGGAATCAGGCAGTCTTCTTTCCCTGGAAAACACAAAATGGTAAGTATTTGAGATGTTTCCCTTTACTTTAATTTTTTCTCCTCCGCTAACATAGCTATGCAGATCTTACGATTGAGATCCAAAGACGGGATGTTCAGGGTCAATGCCGAACCCACTTCCATCTTCGGAGACGTTCTCCAGCAGCTCATCTTCAGATCCTTGCCCAACGCCGACCCTTCTTCGATGCAGTTTTCGCCAACTCCTGGAAACAGACAGTTGCAACCGGTGGCCAACGTTCAAAACTGCACCGTGGACCAATTGGGGTTCAAAAACGGCACCATGATCTATCTCTCCTACTCGAACAAAGAAGTGCCAAGTCTCACAACCTCTAACGCCACCACAAATGTCTCCACAGCCACCGTGGCAATCAAGCCAACTGCGTCACCTCCAACGCAGCTTTCTGTAGACGATGCTTTGGACAAAGATAAAGGGTTGATCAAAAGGAAGAGATCTAGTCTTTGCCGGCATTCCGACAAGGGAATGTGCGAGTACTGCTCGCCGCTTCCTCCTTGGGACTCGGAGTACCAGACGTCTCACAATATCAAGCATCTCTCGTTCCACGCATATGTTGATGAATTGAATGCCAAGGTTAACAAGGCCGAGTCAGGGTCCTCGTACATCTCGCCAATCCACGAGTCCAACTTTCAGATCGACAGAACCTGCCATAATGGACATGAGCCATGGCCTAAGGGGATTTGCTCCAAGTGTCAACCTTCCGCAATCATGTTGCAGAGACAGACATTTCGGATGGTTGACCATGTCGAGTTCCAGGACAGTGAGATTATTAATGACTTCATCAATGCTTGGCGTATTTCGGGATGCCAGAGGATTGGATTGATGGTGGGCTCCTATGACGTGTACGAGAAAGTGCCTTTAGGAATCAAGGCCAAAGTGGAAGCTATCTACGAATTGCCACAGTTGGACAGGGACGATGGATTAGTTCTTCAGAAATGGGACCAAGAACCCGAGGTTTTACAATTAATTGAAAGTTTGGGACTGCTTCCTGTCGGTATCATCTTTACTGACTTGGCCGATGCTGGAAAGGGTGATGGCTCTGTCATCTGTAAGAGGCACAAAGATTCGTTCTTCCTATCATCATTAGAAGTTATATTTGCCGCCAAGTGGCAAATAAAGTTCCCCAACGTCTGCAAATGGTCTTCGTCGGGAAAGTTCTCCTCTAAGTTTGTTACTTGTGTCATATCGGGAAACACGCTGGGTGAGATCGATATCGAGGCATATCAGGCATCTGAAAGTACTGAAGCCTTGGTTAAGGCCGACTTAATATCGCCTTCTACACATCCGAACCAGGTGTATGTAAACGAGCAGAGTCGAGACCGTTACGTTCCTGATATTTTCTATGCTACAGTTAATGAATATGGATTGGAGGTTAAGAAGAATGGTAAACCTTCCTTCCCTGTGGAATATTTGATGGTTTCTCTAACTCACGGTTTCCCAGAAAATCCAGTACCTTTTTTCAAGAACAAGGATAAATTCCCAATTGAGGAACGTGGCTACATTGGTGACACTGCAAGTATAGCAGAGGTTAAGAAACATTTCGATATAAAGGAGGATGTCGATCTCTTTGCCTATAAATTGAGCAACTTCCACCTTTTGAACTATCTAATCAATGGACTGGATATCTTAGGAAAAGCAGATATAAAGCTGATCACCAAGGTCGTTATAGATTTAGCAAAAGACAACAAGGAATACGAGAATGAGGCCTACCAGCTATTAGAGTCTCCAGGATGGAAGACCCTCCAGACAATAGCCTCCGTCGGGTATACTTGAAAATATTGATTGGTAGACGTGTGGGGTCTTTGCTCGAGAATTACCTTTTCAAGGCTAATTCTTCGTTTTGAATACAAGATTGAGATAATGAATGAAGTAATAGAATATTGCTTGATTTATGTATTTAGATGACTTAATGTAATCACTTTTTCTATGCGACCATACCAGATAGCAACAATTGAATTACGATCAAATCACGCAACCGTCTGTGCGAGAAAGCTATTTGAGTTGCTTCTGAGGTGCGATCTTCTGGTTTTACTTTATCCACGGGTAAAAACAGATTGCCTTCCTCAGAGCTATATCTATTATTCGGAAAGTATTATTAAGCTAGCTCACCGACATCAGGAATGGCTCAAGCTTTCTATTCTATTAAACTCTTTACCCGTCATGGGGCAAGGTATTTCCCAATTGAGAAACGCAATTTGTGCTGCGCGATATTTTTGTACTGTAACACAATAGGGAGAGGGGTGCTCTTCCTGCATTCAAAATTCCGAGATGCATGCAACCATTTAAGAGAAAATAGTCAGCAAAATTTTTCAACGGTTTTTTTGCCTAACGGCTTTCACCCTTCGTATGTAACTGTCTTTTCATCTAAATTTGAATATAGTCATGGGCAAAAATATTGATAAAGACATCGAAGTGGGGTGCACCACGATGGAGAAAAATGAATCTTCTAGTCGTGAAGACGGTCAAATAGTGACAGGTGATGCTTACGATCCATTTGCACATGAAGACGCAGAGAAGTTTCCAGATGGTGGATTCAAAGCGTGGGTTGTGGTTCTTGGCTCGGCTCTGGGTTTGATGACAGTCTTTGGTATCATGAATACAATCAGTAGTATCCAGTTGTACATACAGAACAATATGTTGAACGACGTGAAGATTTCTGCGATCTCCTGGGTCTTTTCCATCTATATGTTCTGCAATTTAAGTATGGGTATTATCTCAGGACCTCTATTTGATATATACGGAATCAAGAAGGTTCTCCTTCCTGGAATTTTACTAAACTGTGCTGGTTTATACGCAACCGCATTCTCGACAAAATTATGGCATTTCATCCTTAGTTTTGGTTTCGCCAGCGGTATCGGATCTGGCTTAATGATGAATCCATTGATGTCGGTTATCAGTCATTGGTTCCTTAAAAGAAGAGGTCTGGCCAATGGTTTTGCTCAGTCTGGATCAGCAGCCGGTATCTTCTTCCCAATAATGTTGAGATCGTTGTATCCCACTGTTGGTTACAAATCAACAATGTCTATCTTGGCATCCATTTGCGTATTTTGCTGTATAATCAGTTATGTTCTAGTTGATGACAGATCCGAAATCCTGAATGATAAGGAATTAATGGGTAAAAGAACCCTATGGCAGAACATACGTGATGTTCTTGATTTCCATGCTTTTAAAGAAAAGCAGTTTAGCCTTTTGGTTGGTGGTCTATTCTTCAGTGAGTTTTCACTTCTATTGGTCATCACATACATTGCTACGTATGCCGAAGTTAGGGGCATGTCCGAGTCCACATCATACGTTCTTGTCACTGTGATGAATTCAGCAGGATTGTTGGGTAAGGTCATTCCAAACTACGTGGGAGACTACATCGGAAGATTTAACGTGCTCATAATGATTTCAGCCATGATGTCGAGCTCTATTTTTGTGTTATGGCTACCATATTACAACAATGTGGCTTTATTTTTCTTTGCCGCAATCTACGGCTTTGCATTCAGCGGATCATACACGATGACTCCTACTACTCTCTCTCAAATTTCTCTAACGAGAAAATTCGGTTCCAGATATGCTACGGCTTACTTTGTCGTGGCTTTTGGTAACTTGCTATCCATGCCTATTGGATCGCAATTCATTAATGAACAAACAATTCCAAACTATAATAGAATGATAGTATTCGCAGGCGTCACTTGCTTAATTGCCACCACACTTTTCACTCTTTCAAGGTGCTCCATAGTCGGTTACAAGCTACTCAGATTTGTCTAGTTGCCACGCGCAAGCAAACATCCTTTGGGAAAATTTGGAAGCAACCTTGCTATTTTCATTTAGAGGGGTACTGAGGAATGTCTCTCTACTTCATGACTGCATAGCAACTGTTGCTGCCCTGTGCATCATTTTTGGGCGTATATATAGGATATATTATATTCGTTTTTCCTACTCCATACGTTCCCAAATTAACCATATCAAATATTAATAACAATGTCTGACCCAGGTAGAAAGAATTTCGGCCAAAAAGTTGAGGAAGCTATCACTCCAGATCAGTCCAAGTCCACTTTCCAGAAGGCTAAAGAGGGTGTCACTGGTGCATACGACGATGCCGCCAAGAATGTCCAAAGTGATAAGGACAAGGGTGTCTTCCAGAAGATCTCTGATACTTTGTCCGGTAAAAAGGAATAGGCTAACCTAGTCAGATTTTATTCTTTAACTTTTATATAGGTAAACCTTAACAAAGTGGAATTTATGACAACTTGTGACATGTAAGGCATATGTATCCGTACTTTTTCAAGCTACTATATAGAGGATGTCCAAGAGTGCTTTTGGCAGGTACTTCCCTCAAGATGAACTCGATTGTTTAACTAAGCTCTGTAACAGTTACCGTAAGTTGCGAGGCAGGCGCCGCTTAATCGTTGCCGAAAATAGGAATTTTATCGGCGTATCCCCTTTCTGATATCTTACATACTGTAGTTGACTAGTTTGAGGTATATAATTTATAATTATTTGATAGTAAGAGTGCCCGATACAGCTGGCTCACCATCACCATTCTTGTTTCCCACTAAACCTATTTGGGAAGACCCTCAGCCAAGCCACACATAGATGGACTGGTTCGGCGCTAAACTTAAATCATTGTTTTTGTCCACATCTTTATATATGTATTTTGTATGGACAACTGATCAGTCATTTTCTTGATACTTGATTGATGAAAGGAATATCTACATTTAGAAGAAGTCATGTCAAGAGGGAAGAGAGTTCAATAGAAGATTCCCTTAATGAGGAAAGCTGCAACTATAGGTTGTCAGTTCCCTCGAATTCATGGCAGAGTGTAAAGCAACTGTCGCCATCACTACAATCTGAATTGTCAGCCTCAATACCATCTGAGACATTGACAGAACCCAGCATATATGCATCCCCAAAGAGAAGCTTCTTCAAAAGATATTTCAAATGGCACTCCAAAAAGGATGATAGACTGAAAAATTTTGCAGTTCCATTCTCAACCGCTGTTCAAAGTCAGCATCAGTCTGTATTTCCAAACACATCGAGCTTTCCTAAAGCACCTGCATCCTCCAATTGTACTTACAGAAGATATTATCAAGTAATATCACCCAATGGAGAAATCAATCAGATGGTGGAAGAAGTTGCTCCCAACAACTCCAAAATCCATTTGCCGCGTGCCGGATGCTCAGTTACGTTTCACAAAGGGGCCAACCTTGAAATTCGAAACTTTCACATAAAGCTTTCAAGCGCACTTTCCCATTTTCCAATACTATCAACCCTCAGTCCTTTGCTAAACTTATTGCTACCATTAATACCAGATACGGAGACACTACAACTAGTCAGCATACTGATTTTTGTTCTTGACTTGTCGATTCTAACGCTTTTCTCTAGATGGATCATCATGACATTGCATTTTGTTCTGAGAGTGTTCCGAATATTTTATAAGATTCTGCATTGCTTTCATATTCTATAGATAAGAACACCACCGCTTATAACACATTGTTTTTCGTCGCGCTTCCAAGATTAGAAAGATCAACTACCCTTTCCCTATTCTCACAACTAAAACCAGCCTCAAAATATAGAATATGACCAGTAGTATTTGGGTAGAACTATTTAAGACTTTCAAACCATTCCTGTTGTACTTCTTAATCCATTTATTTGTATCAAGAATATTAAATTACATTCATGGTTAAACGAAATTACCCCCTTGTTCTGTACACAAAAGAAGACAATTCTATGGCGCTTAATTTCGACACTTCACTTCCAGTGGATTATTCATTGTCTCCTAATTTATTACGGTTCAATCAGAGCCATGCTTTTTCTTTCGGGTCACACCAGGAAGGAAGGGGAAAAAAGGATGAATCGTACAATCTTTATCAAAAGGCTTCTCAAACTACAGTTAGCTCGCCATCATCCGACCCTCGAGCAAAGACTAAGTTTTTGAAACTTTTGAATTGTCAAAATTCTTATTCAAAATTACAAACAAGTGTCCAGAGGAAACCTCTTGAAACATCTATCTGTCCGAGAACTCCATCAATTAGTCGTTCGGTTGCTCACTCAGTAGCTAACATCAACCAAAAGATCATTAAGTTCCATCAAGAACTTCAGAAACTTATGCTGTTAACACCTTTTTTATCGCATCTTGTTCCATTATTCGAGCTGCTAGAAATTGCATTGCCCCAATCAGAAGCAATGGCTTATGTTAGCGTGATATCGATATTTATATTCATCTTTGATATCATTGTGTGCTTATGCTCATTGGTCTGGTCAGCAAAGATATACCTCTCACTCGCCAGAATATTTGTCATCATGTTGAAAGTCGCTATGAAAATAGGTCTACTGTAGACGCCAAAAGACTACTTCTACTTCTACTTCTGAAAGAAAATTTAAACCAAATAAATCAATTAACCAATTTAAAAGAGCCTGTCTTTAATTATCCAATAGTAAAATGAACATAGCGAAGAAAGTAAGTTAGTGGAATGATGCCCATGCGAATAGCAAAAATGCTGAACAAATTGTCCGACTTTTTATGCAATTAGTAGAGGCCGCTACACGCTTCAGAAAAATTATGCAAGTAAGTCTGCAGCCTCCTCCTTAACCTTTTCAATCACTGATCTAACTTCGTCTTTCATGGATTCAATTTGATCGCCGACAGATTGGGCAATTCTCACAGAACTCTCCAAATCATCCTTGGCTTCAGATTTGTTATCCTCGTTCCAGAAATCACTCAAATCCTTACCTGCACCATTGAACACCAAGATGTTTGGTGTTCCATCCTCAGGAATATCAGATAAAACAGATTTGGTACCGAATTTGATCAGGTTACTCTTCAGCTGTGCTGGGGTGATGGCTGCAGCATTAAACATGGAGCCCTTGGCCGGCTGTAAGGACAAGAAGTAAGTCAACAAACCACAAACGTGAGGAGAGGCCATGGAAGTACCAGAAAGAACGGCAGTAGCCTCATCTGATCCAATGTAGGTGGACAAGATGTTCAAACCAGGGGCAAATATGTCAACACATTTACCGTAGTTAGAGAAATATGCTCTAGCATCAGATAGAGTCGATGCCCCAACAGTGACAGCGTTCTCGGCAGCTGCTGGAGAGTAGTTGCAGGCATCAGCATTATCGTTACCGGCAGCCACAGCAAAGTGGATGCCGGCTTTCACGGCAGCATTCACAGCCATGTCCAAAGATGGAGATTTGCCACCACCTAGGGACATATTTGCAGTAGAACCCTTAAATCCCTTTGCGCCAGCCTTTGCCTCTTTGATGTGGGCATTGGCAGCATATTCAACACCTTTAACCACATCAGAGATGGAACCAGAACCATTAGATCTCAACACCTTAACGGCGACGACCTTTGCGTTCTTGGACACACCATACGTCTGAGAAGCGATAGTACCAGCACAATGAGTACCGTGACCATTACCGTCAACATCCTCATCACCGTCAGGAATGGTTGAGCCCCATTCGGCTCTACCGCCAAATTCTTTGTGGCTGATGTTGATACCAGTATCGATGACATATGCAGTGACTCCTTCACCCGCAACATCATCATAGAGGTATTGGTTGAAATTGCCGAGGCTTAGACCCTCTCTGTGAGAAACTCTGGACAAACCCCATGGGGCATTGTGCTCAGTTTCTGTTTCTAAAGCATGCACAACCGAGTCAACCTCGATGGAAGCAACATCAGGGTGTCTTCTCAAGGTGTTGGCAACTTCTTCGGTGAAGTAACCAGAGTAACCCATTAAGTGAGGAGCATTGTAGACGTGATGGATACCGCCATGCTCGGTTTTGACGCTGTTTGCAGCCAGGCCTTCGACAAAGTTAGTCTGGAGGGCAGGACTCAAGCTTGCAAAAGACTGAGTCTGGAAGTCCTGGAGCCACAATTGATGAAACTCAAATTGTTCTTTGGAGATGCCATCCTTGAGGAGGACAACGTAGGCATCAGGAATGGCCTCGTCCTTGACAAACAAAGGAAGAGCCTCATCTTCTGACAACAATTGCACCTTGGAGGTGGCAGCGGAGATAGCGTTCTTTGCAGAGACAGCAACGGAAGCAGCGGCATTCTTGGCAGAAGCAACGGCGTTCTTAGCTCCATTGATGGCCTTCTTGGAAACAGAGTCCTGTTCAGGTTCTGGAGACAAGGAAAACTCGGTCGGCAAGTCCTCAAAGGATTGCGGAATGACGAGTGCGTTGACGGCGGCCAAAGAGGCAACAATAGATAGGCAGACGGAACTAGAGAGTTTCATGGTGGCGATTACAGATGGTTGTTCAGTTTATATTACTAGGCTTCTGCTTAAACAGAAATGCAGAAAAGCAAGAAGCTGGAGTAGTAAAAGTAGAAAGAGCAAAGGAGAAAAAAAAAGAAGGGAAAGAAAAGAGAAGCAGAAAGTAGTTGGTTTCAACCTCTGATAAGGGCCGCAACAAAATATATATATATATATATATATATATTTGTCCGAGGAAGGAAAGCCCCAAAGGCAAATTAGCGGTGACACAAAAGAAATGGTACATATGCCGGTGTGAGAGGGAGAGACTGGGTTGGTTACAGCGGTGCATCGCGTGGCGGGCGAGGGCTGTGCTTGCGGTAGCAAGAAGAGCCACACAGAATCGTGGTGGCGGAAGAGGGGAAGCCCAGTGGAAGGCACGAACCGCGGAGTCTTGTGCTGCTGCAACTGCGGCGGCGGGGTTACCCTACGGGGAAAAAGATGCGTCATGGTCCCGGGGGACATCTTATCGGGACCGCTTATCTCTTATCTGAGTGGAGGACGCATCAAAGCTGCATATGTGGATCTGTGGATTGCAGTTGATTGCAGTTGATTGCAGTTGATTGGATAAAGAGAATTTTGCGGACAGCAGGTAAACATGACACACCAGCTTCCACTAGGTGTGCGAGAATGCCTCTAGCATGCCTCTAGCATGCCTCTAGCATGTCCCTAGCATATGTACTCAGGAAGAGTCTAGAGATAACAGAGTGCCGTGCCGTGCCGTTGTCCTGTGCATATAAATGTAGTACAAGAAAAAAAAAAAAAAAAAGAATCCGGTCCAGGCTGTGAGCTTTCCTGTAGAGACCGGTGACAATTTCTACATTTATCTTTTATTATGCAGAAGCATCTCCATATTCGGCGTTTGGAGGCCGAAATCATGTTAATCCCTTCTTCTGAGCATTCGGGCATGTCCATGTGTTTAATCGGAAATCGGTGTGGTTTTCTTTTTCTTCTTCATCTACTAACGCTACTTTCACTCTCCCGATCTACTACTGTCTCTTATGACATATCTATTTGACCTCAACATCGGAATATTGCTCTTCCGAACCTGACTCAATCTCCTCCTCACCTTCATCTTCCACGTTTTCTTCGCTGTCTTCATCTTGGCCTTCATCCTGATCTTCTTCTCCATCTTCTTCCTCATCGTCATCCAACCCAGCATCCTCTAGCTCTTCAATGTACTCAACTTCTTCTTCGTTGTCTTGGTTTCCATCCGTATTGCCGCCTAGTTCCATTTTTTCGAGATCTCTCTTGATTTCCATTCGGGATGTGACCATCGTTAGCTTGCCCTTGAGCTCTAGTAATCGACCCAGATTTCTGGCCTTCATCCGTAAACCTCCAGAAAGCATGTTTAAGTCAGCACCCAAATTTGGTAGATTCACAAGATATGATCCATGGTAGATTAGAATGTACTTGATCCAGATGTCAAGCTGCTGCTGCCTGTTCTTACTTTTGCCTCTAGTCATCCGCTCACTTAATCTCTCTAAAAGCAAGAGAACATACGATGTGTCCAATCTTGCAACCGTGTTTCTGATGGTACTCTCATCTCTATTGTTATTTAGCACAGACTCGAGTAATCCATGATCATTTGATTTTAACGCCTGTGTAAGGATAACAGTCAAGGTACCCACCTGTAACCTCCTTCTTGTACTTCTGTTGTTCCTATTTGAGTTCTCTGCATCGTCCAACTTTTCTCTCAACTGCTGAAAATCCGGTTCTTCTTCTTCATATTCTTCTTCAACCGTTTTATTGTTCAAGTCCCTGAAGTTGTCCCCGGACGAGAATATCGCATCATTCTCGTTGTAGCCCTTGTTGCTTGCAAAATCATTTCCATGGCTGTCCAATCCATTATTAATCTTAACTTTACTGATTTCTTTGTTAATCCGGAGCGATCCTAATAACTTATAGCTGTAGTTTTCATCACCACGGACCCACCATTGAAGGTTCTCAAACTCTAAGTAATTTGATTCCTCAAGCCATGCAAGTCGTATTGTACTTTGTGTTACCTGCAAATCCTCAATGATTATCGCCTCTTTGCTAATTTTTCTATTGACAACAATCTTGCTTGAAGGCTTTTTGGAGTTCATAATCTTTCTTCTTCTCTTCTTACTCTTAGTGTCCTCGAATTGTTCTTCAGCAAATGGATCATTGAATATCTCAATCACACCACCTTCTGTCAATGCCACCAAGATGTCTAGATTAAATTCACTCTTTCTGAAGTATGCCATCTTCAAGACCGGGTTCTCCGTCACTAGCAAGCAGTGCACTGGTTCTAGCTTTCCTTCAACAACATGTATAAAGTTGATAAATCGATCATTTTCACCGCTGACACAAACGACATCGCCGATCTGAATTGCGCAGTTTATATTTGTAGTGTAGAGATTCTTGGAGTCAACAATTCTACCCGCTTTCTTGTCAAAAAGGAGCACACTAGTCGTGAATAACATCAAGTATTGCCCTATATCCAACATCCAGTTACATCTCTGTTGTATATCGACATCTAACTTCACACTATGCGCTAGTTTTTTATCGTCGTGCTTGATTAGGGTATTTAGAGAGTCTAACACCCATGTGTCCTCACCTATACTGAGACACGAGATCAATTGACTCGCTTCTATAAAATCACTGGTTTCACCCTTGGAAACATCATAAACCTTACACTTGCTATATCTCTCAAAAACTATTGCTATTCTTTTGCTGTCGATCCATATTAACCTCTTAACAAACGGTAGGCCTTTACCTAGAGGTTCAACACTAATATTCTGCCCATTCTTTTCCACATTCTGTATTTTTAGAATCTGGCTATCTAAACTTTGGATGATATAGGCTACTTGATTTCCAGTCGAATCAAATGAGCTGGTTATTAACGAACTCATTGGCACAGAGAAGTAATAGATAACCAAAAAATTTTCCCTGGTCTGAAAAATTTTACGTAAGGTGCGAGAAGGAGAAAGATGGTTAGGATCAAAAATCTATGCTGGTAATTAGCGCCAGCAAAATTGTTAAAGTCCTACAACAAATATGATTAGAAGTACTGGAAAAAGAACAAAGAAAGAAAGTAAAAAAAAGAAAAACACAGAAATTTGAGAATTTATTTAAGATGTTCAGCAACCCCCTTGATTACGCAGAATTTTGAGACATACACCGTTGCACGATGCCGAAGTACCATCAACAGAGTCTGCCAGCTGTTCATGCTCTCACCTTGTTATACAATAGATGACCCATGAATACTTTTCAGGAAACAAGATAAGTAAAAAAAAAACAAGGGGTGATAAATGATTCCATATAAGTGACCATTCATTCGCAATTTCTTTTAACGAGATGGTGAGCGAGAATCGGTAGCCGCCATACATAGTCCAAACACGTTATAGTTTACAATGCATTTTTTTTCCTTTATTAATTATGCAAAACTAAAGGTTATTCTTTAAATACTCATACATAGCATCCAGCTTAGTCTGCTTCCTGCGGCTACCATCCCTATAACACAATTGCGGAACAAAACCAACCGTACACCAGCATCCCAAATTTTCGGCGTGTGTTACCCGACCTCGCTGTCTCTTTCAACTTGAGGCGAAAAAAGGTTTAAATACCGTTGAAAGTACCCTGCGACCAGAATGGTGTCTAACCAACATGTGCAGGCGATTTGGTGTTGCTGACTTCACATGAGGAATATCAACCTGCATATTATACTACATTTATCCCGGGTAGAGTAAACAGTCAATTTTTAAGCCATCATGACCGACACTTCCATGGATGAGTTGTCTCTCCCTAAGGCAACCGTCCAGAAGATCATAAGTGAGATTCTTCCGTCCGACTTCACCTTTACTAAGGATGCACGGGAAGCTCTGATTGAATGCTGTATTGAGTTTTTGATGATCGTTTCTACCGAATCGAACGATATTGCAGATCATGAACTCAAGAAAACGATTTCCACAGATCATGTTCTGACCGCATTGAAGGAACTAGGCTTTGGAGACTATCTTGTCCCTCTAAACGAGTTCATCAACCAGTTCAAAATAAATACGAAAATTAAGGAAAGAAAAATTGGTAATAAGTTTCGCAGAAGCGGCCTGACGGAGGAGGAGTTGTTGAAGAAGCAGGAGGAGTTATTTAAGGCCAGCAGAGATAAGCTACGTCAGCAAAAATAGATATGTACAGTAACTTTGTATATTTTAACGCGATAATATATATTAGTCAAGAATGCAGAACCGTACCCGCCATGTCTATCCCCATCTTCAGTTTCTATGAAGTAGGGATGCATTGTTAAAAGCTAAAAGCTATGTGACATTCAACGAGATCCATTCCAAGCCCTTCGGGTTTTTCCTTTGTCCAATGCTCGAATATCTGGATAACATTCTATGACTCCAGTGACTAATTTATCAAATTCTGAATCATGCTTTGTTTATCCGAAGGTATTTCATTACACTGAACAAATTTCTTAAATTCGTCTAGCACATTCACATTGTCCAACGGTGTATCAATATTTAAATCTGCGTACTCATCATCATCAATATCAAATTCAACGTCATCCTCCAAACTCTCCAACTTACCGTCCTTTTCTAGTGTCATCAATTTGACCTTATGATCAATTGCTGCTGGCAACCGTTCGAGCAGCTCCAAGAGCTTCATCAATAACGCCTCCTTGGTACTTTCCAACTGCGGTATATGTGAATTCAGCAAGGAAATTAAGCAAAGAATCTGTAGCTTCAAGTCGAACACAGTTGTCAAAGCCTGCCTCGAATGAGTGAACCAAATTTCAATGAACCGCAGGAGTACTTGACCATCATTGTCCGTGATCGCACTGATCAAGTCTGGGCGTTTCATGAAAAGTGCTAAAAACAATTTTAAGTAGTTACGAAGAATCTCCACAGAGAAGGGACCAAAACTTTTGAAAATCGGCTTTAGCAACACGTCCGTGAGCTTTTCAAGGTGATCGCATGTCAGCACAACAAACATCGCTAAATCAAATACAAATGTGAGCATTTCTTCATCATCTGAAGCAGAAGCATAGAAGTTCAACAACAATGACAAGAACTTTTGTGCATGTTGATCTGTTTCGATGTCACAGTTATTAAAACCATAGGTTATAACAGTCTGAAAGTATGGCTCGTAGTTGTCAAAGTATTCATACCCGTAATTCTCAAATGACGAAATAACAGAGTCATACAGAGCCCATGTCTTGGGAGTCATTGATTTGAGGGTGAAGTTTGTTGTCTCTAGTAAATCCATAATTTCAGTGAGAAAATTAATCATCCCATTATCAAGAACAAAGTTTACCGTCTCTTCAAATGTCCCCACCAAACTGTCTGTTATCTGCTTTTGAGAGTTCATTGATAAAACCATGGAAATTAATGTTCCCAATAGTTGGGATAACTGCGATTCTTTCTCTAAATCGTCTTTATCGCTGTTGGCCATTGCAGCAAGCAACTCCTGAGCCCCTTTGAGAAATTGCTGATTCAAGTTCTTTGAAAGGTCTATTGCAAAAGGCTCTAGCTCCTTAGAAAATTTCAGCACAAAGTCGTCTAGTAACTGACTGATTATTTCTAACTCGTATTCATTGCTAAAATTTAATAATATTTCGACTATCTTGGTGATTTCTTGAGCGACCTGCTGCTTGACTGGGTCCATGGAGCATAGTGCATTCAATGCATTAATACTTTCTATTTCAAGAGGGATAATCTCTGTGCTGCTCTGAATTGATTGATTGATTGTAGAGACAACATTGTTGAGAAGTTCTGGTGTCTTAAATTGGTGATCAATTATGGAAACCGTTTCATAGGCAACGGTTTGAAGCCATTTATTCGAGTTGTCTTGCAATTGGGGCAATATGAAGAACTGAAATGCCTCATCCATATTTGGGTTGACTTTTATCATCTGCCCCCAACTGTTGTTGAGAATCTTTAAGCCAGCCTCAATCTGATAGAGATTGGATTGCTTATTCTGAAAGATGTTTTGAACGGTTTGGAAGAAGTCCTGAGCGACATCCTGGAACCTTGAGTTAGCGAGAATAAACACAAACTCATTAGCAGCCAATTCGGCACTTTTGTAATCAAAAGTCAGATTTGAGGAGTCCAGGAACCTTCTCATATACTCGATTGGATCATCTTCAAACATCTCAAGTTTTAATTCTGTACAGCTTAATTTGGGCACAATCAACTGAGTAAAAATTGTAGTGACGTTGGGCCTAATGAACTGCTGATAAATAGAATCTATGCCTATGCAATCACTGATAAATGAAATGAGGTAGTAATCGCAAATATCGTCAAATCTGTGCTGATCAGCGATAAGGCTGAAAAATTCGGTCAAGATATTCGGTAGGAAATGCGTTATGAGCACATTTATGAGATCAGAAGAGATTAGTTTACAAGATTGTTTTCCGTAACGTCTTTTCAATCTGTAGAGATTGGCAAAGCACCACTTCTGACATTTGTTGAACGTGACTTCATCATCGGTTCCCTTACCTTCCACCTTGATGATATCCAGCTGATACTTGCACCACTTTTGAAAATTGTTCAAGTCCTGGATCAAGTACTTGGGCAATCGAGATATGGTGCAGAATTTGTAAATTTTAAGTATCAAGTAGAAAATTGAAGAGATCTTGGAATCGTAGATGTTAGCTATATTAGACTCGATCATATTTTCAAAGATAGGAAAGAGCTTTGACACCATCTGATCGATCAAGTATCGATCATCATCAAATCTGTGGCGTCTGGTAACTTGGTATACCAGCGAAAGACTAATGTAAATCTGATCTATGTTGACTCCGTTGGAATTCAAGATCTGAAGTGATATATCATACAACTGTTTGTCCCAATCCGGCTCTAGCCGTATTATAATTTCAATTGAGTTGAGTAATTGCTTGATCAGAGGCTGGTGCTCAAATGGCGACGATTTTATTAAAGAGTCCACTAATTTATTTTTGATGTCATACTTGATACCGCTGGGTATTTCCTCCAATTTAAGGTACTCGTTAGAAGGGTCCTTGATGAACCACGAGTTTTTGATCTTGTTCTTCACAAACGTGACAGAGATAAGTCTGATCTGGATAGGTATGGAGTCCGTGTTACATACCTCTAGCAAGTTGACCAAAGACTGAGGTTGCTTGGTGATCATTTGATTTAGGTACACTTCTGAGTTTGAACGGACCTCGTTGTTAGGTGAAAGAGTGTTCAGCAAATTCTGAAGGATTTCATTGTTGATGGAACTCATGACAAAGCGGGAAGTATATACTAATGGTTGCTTGGCTCAATGAACACACCTGTGTAATCGGTTTATTATTATTATGTTTGTTTATGGTGGCCGCTTATTTTGCTAGCACTACTTGGACTGGGTGTGCGCAGAAAAATTTTCTAGGAGACTCGGACAGTTCAGCGTGGATCAGGGAATTTAGTACCAGTGAAACCAACAGAAATGCGGAATGGAAGAAGAGCAATCAAGAGTCTGCAGCAAGCCTGGTGCCTTTTTTTTCGTAGAAGCAAGCAAATCAAAGTAATTCAGATTTATAGTGTTTTATGAATGGGATGAGGAGCAAAGGACTAGTTCGAGATGGAGAGGTAGTAGTGCGTATGGTAGCTACTACTGGGCCATAGAGGAAGAGCCAACTAGCAGGACTGGTATGAAGTTTGCTTGACCCCGTCGGCAATTAAAGCGGCAATAGCTTATGTAGCATCGTCAAGCAGTAGAAAAACACAGAATTTCTAGTCAGCATCTAAGTGGTGCACCTGAGTTTCCGTCATTTCCAGCCTTGTGGTAGAGTCCGAAGTGCGGACTTCATAATCAGATACCAAGCGGATAATTGTCAGCTGGTACCGACAGTCAGAGGCTTGAAGTCCTTCCAGATGCATCCATAAAATGTGCATATTCTAATTATTTACCTTTTAGGTGGCTCCACTCTACCCAGTTTCTCTCAGACTACTGCATACAGTTGTTTCGGCTTTTAGCACTAAGCGTTTTTATAGTGTGTCTAAGAGACACTCTTTTTCTTATTCTCCTTGACACTTTTTCTATATACATGCATCTATTTGAATTTGTCGGAATTCATTAATTCCATGAACGCCTTGGCATCTTCTGGCTTTAGTTCAATGCCTTTGCTTTTCATTATCATAGTAAGCTTGCTGAGGCAGTCCCGGACATCTTTGTCCATAAGAATTTTCATCTGCTGAACCATACTTAGATGACGGCCCGCCTGCTGCATTTGTGTGGGATCTGGAATCAACTCCTTGGAGATCATAATTCTGTTTAGTTCCTGCAACTGGCTGACGATCTCCGGGGTCGAGCTGATCTTCTGCACAAAGTTGTCGAATCTATCAGACGAGGATGGTGAAGATGAGTTCCATCTGACGCAGCTGCTAGAAAACATCCGGTTAGCTGGCCTCACAGGACAAACGACACATTTTGTCAAGTTCCTCAAGCTACGGGTAATCAATCTTCCGTACATTCTGTTTCCGCCAACAGCACTGACCTTGTAGTAAAGCTGGAGAAGTTTCTCCGCGAAGTGAAATATATATATATATATATATATCATTTCTCTGTGTAACGCTGGCTAGCAAAAGAAGCAGGACTTTGGAACGCCATTGATCAGAGGCAGCTTGCAACGAGGATTCTCCGAAGCATTCGAAACTTCAAGTAACTGCGAACATCTAAAGAGATCAGAGGCTCACAAGACGTTCTTTCCGGGGAAGCTGTACGAGGATAATCTCTAGCTTTCAGCATCTCCCACAACAATCGTAAAACTTACCAATCACACGTAGGATACAGCGAACATCATATAATGGTCGATGCTGAGAACATGCCAGAAACCATAACTCTTCCCACAACCTCTCCCCCCGGGATTTACAGCTCCATTGTCTTTACCACGTGTATTATTCAACAACATTTCAAGTGTCGCGGTTTTCAAAGAACTGGGTGGCACAAGCCTGCTTCAAGGTCACTCTTTTTTTTTTTTTTGTTTCTGGTGCTAGACGCCTCCAAATTCTTTATAAATCCCTGTAAATTTCTCCATTTTAGAAGTTGTAGTTTGCTGGATCGTGCAAAAATGCTCTGGCAATATGGTACACCATTGATGGATGACGGATATTGGGGAATACCCACCTCTACCATTGACTGGTGTGAGGAGAACTACGTGATATCTCCTTATTTCGCCGAGTTCGTCAATTCCACTACCAACCTTTTGTTCTTCTACATAGCCTATCGGCTTTTGAGATCATCTATCCGAAACAATCATGGAGTTATCTTCCTGGTTATCTCTCTAGGAGTGCTTATAGTGGGAATCGGCTCGTGGCTATTCCACATGACCTTGCAATACAATTTTCAACTATTGGATGAGTTGCCAATGATCTACTTCACCTGGGTCCCCTTTTCCTACCTGGCAACTATTGACATCGAAAGCAGGGCTCTTCGTACTCTTACATATTTTGTTGGCTTTGCGATACTGGTCTTACTTACCATTCTGTACTGCTGCATGTTCACCGACCCCAAATGGCATGAAACCTTCTACGCTATACTCAACTTTGGAATCATTTTCCAGACGATTAAGTTGTCAGAAAAGTATGTCTCCGACCCTGTCAGGAGGAAGCTGATGTATAAAATATTGACATTAGCATTTGGCGAGTTCATCTTTGGCTTCATCCTTTGGAGTTTGGACACCAAATACTGTGGTTCTTTGATTCGACTTCGAAGATGGCTCGGATTGCCACTTGGAGCAGTGCTTTTGGAGCCCCATGGCTGGTGGCACATCCTAACAGCTTTGGGAATTTTCCACTTCATTATATATGGACAGCTGTTGAACGTATGGTATAGAGGAAAGCAAGAGGACTACAAGCTTAACTGGTGGTTTGGATTTCCATGCGAGGTAATATTGATAGAGAAGAGGGAGTAGAGAGGGCCTGGATAGGCCATCGGTATATAAATATATTGGTTTCTAGGAGTAAATGGATTTCAGTTACGGTGTATTCAGGTACTCAAGCCAGCTTTTAGTGAACTGAAATACCTTTGGGCGATAAGTCCTACTTCACTTTTGCGGTAAGCGCCGGCATGGCACATTAACTTTTCAATATACACCTGGCTGGCGGCTGTGCAGCTTGCGTATTATTGGGATATAGTCCACAATAGTTGAGAATCAAACTGGTCTGTCCAAAACCGAGAACTTCCCGAAAATGCCATTATACAGCGCTCGGCTCTTCTGCTGAAAAGTTCATGATACCGCCGACAGCGATATTTGGTAAGATGTGGGGGGGGGACTACTGAAGGGACAAATAGAATATTTCAGCTATAGTGGTGCAACAAACATTTAAATGGTGACTCTTGCAGTACACAGAAAAGTTGCTTTGATTTCTACCCGCATGCAACTATCTAGATGCACACATATTTAGTGCCATTTCTAGCAGTGGTACAGACTTAATTCTACACTATATGCACCTCGTTATTCGCGATATGATCCAATCTCGTCTAATTCTGCCGACTATGGCAAACCTAAAGCAGTAACTCCGATTTACCCTTTTCCATCATCTTCAGCCTCTACCCAAAGAGGTTTGGGGAATTTTCCGCCGGCCATTTCCAGTCCTTAAATGTCATGGTCTTCCACACCCGGGCGCCTCCAAAAGCTCGAACAAATTACTCCGAGATAATGATGCGCAGACTAATGTATTGGCGCGCCCGAACATCAGATCTCTTAACGCTAGACGATGGGTGGTTTATCTGCCGTAGATCTTTAATCGATAAGCATGTCGCTCTTTGCTCCGTATCCAGATCCAGTGGAAGAAGGCTTTTGGGGCCCTGTGACTTCTACGATCGATTGGTGTGAGGAAAACTACCTTTTCACCCCATACATTGCCGAAATCATCAACTCCTTGACCAACTTAGGCTTTGTGCTTTTGGCACTCCATCACTTGTATTCCGTGCTCAAAAACGATCATGGACCATTGTACATATGGATCAGTGTCGGCTTTGCACTTGTCGGGGTGGGATCTTTTCTTTTCCACATGACGCTACTCTATGAGTACCAACTCATGGATGAACTACCAATGGTGTATGTCACTGCACTGCCTTTTGGCTACATCATGGGGTGGGACCAACCACCTTTACTTAAAGGCCTCTGGAGATGGGGAACATTTTTCGTCACCATCATATTCACCTATATCTACATTTTTGTCTTCAGAGATCCGGTCTTCCACCAAATTTTTTACGCAATTCTCAACTTCGGAGTCATCTACAAGACCGTCAAGACAATCCAGCATGTTATTAAAGACGAGAAAGTTCGTAAGTTCGAGTACAAGATGCTAGCTTTAGCATTTTTTCTCTTCGCTTTTGGATTCCTTATCTGGAATGTTGACAATGTCTTCTGCACACGCTTGATCAGCGCCAGAAGAAACTACTTGGGTTTACCTTTTGGCATCTTTACTGAAGGCCATGGATGGTGGCACGTGTTTACTGGTATGGGTATTTATTATTTCATCCTCTATAATGAAGTTATGTCCAAGTGGGTTGAAGGAAAGCAGGACTCTTATGAGTTTGTGTGGTATGGTCCTTTTGCAGAGTATAGACTCAAGAAGGCCAAATTGAATTAACCAGCAAGCAAACAAGCAAAAAAAAAAAAAAAAAAAAAAAAAAAGAATTATTGGTTGTATGTCCCTGAGATTTGGAATTAGATTTCCCCTTGCATTTTGTCTCCAAATAGTTTTTGGACAGTCCAAGTCAAGTCCATAATGCTCATGGCCAGGTCCATTTTCACTTGAAAAGTTGCCTTAGATTATATTTATTTTCATATTCTTCACCTTTTGTACTGCTTAGAATTTCCCCGCAAATAAATTTATAGTTATTAACCAATACTTTCCACGTAGGGTTTTGCTTGATTATGGCTGTCAAGGCTCCAAAAGTATCGTCAAACCATTCTTCCTCTACTATGGAGGGCTTCTTGGTTAGAATCAAACCTAAAGTTTTTGTTAGCTCGTAAATGTAATCGTATGATAGTGGAGAATTCTGCAATAATGCTCCGTTCATGAAGACGTTCTTCGTAAGCGCATGCAGCTTTTTTTCGTCATCACCTGTAACCGCCAGGATATCGATCAGGTTGAAGAATACCTGATCCAGGAGATTCTTATGTTCTTCAGCATTTCCTCTGGCAAAGTCTTCAACTAATGTAAACATTTCGGGTGAGATTGATATTGAGTCGGTGTTTCGCTGAAATCCAACGAGCAATCTGCTTAAAAAATTCACGTTTAATTGAACAATTTCCTTGAATAATTGTCCAAATCTGGGCTGCGCTAAAACCAGATTCAAAGCATTTACAAAAGATTGTAGATGCAGAATTTGGAAATCCTTTAGAACCGCATAGTCGGTAATCAACTTGTTTGCGAGAACAATTGATTGTAAAAGTAAAGGCTCCATCGCTTCATCCTTCACAAAATCCGGATAAGAATGCAAGAAATAACTGTCTAGGAAGTTCTTCGTGTCAAGCGTTGAAATCAATCTATCCTTGGCTTCTTTGGATTCAATGTAATCACTAAGGCAGATCCAACATAGTGCTTGCACCAAGCTATCAGAGGTATCATGTCCAACTCTAATGTAATCATCCAACCTATCGCATTTATTTGTCCTATTGGAAGCTAGATTCATTACGGAATGAAATAGAATGACAGAGAGATCTCTATCTGTACAATCTCCCAAAATACGCAGCAATTCAAAAACAAGGTCTTGGTCATTATCAGTATTCAAGAGGTTAATTCTAGTTATTTTTTCAAATACTTGTAGAGTTAGTTTGTTTTGAGATTCTCTATAGCGATTCACTAGATGGTGTAATACCAGTGAACTCGATATTTCTGCGTTAATGTCCTCTTCCAACACTTCATCTAGGATATCGAGTATATCGTCTTCTGATGAAGGCTTGGAGAGCAGCAATTCCAGCAACAACTGTATGACAGGCTTTCCAGCAACCACAGCTCCTCCCAAGAACTCTGATCCGTAACATTTACCCTTGTCATCAGTGACGATAACCAGATTTAGCAGAAGTTGGAGACCATACTCAATTACCTGGTCTTGACATGCGAATATCTTTCCAAAGAAACAAGCTAAATTTGGCTCTTGGTTTATGACGAACTCCACATTTTCAGGACTGTCAGCAATATAGTTGACTAGAACTCTTAGAATTTTCTTTTGTAGTTCGATCTTATCGTCGGTCTCCATAAATAGACTGATGAGTCTAAGTAAGGGTCCCTTGACAAATTGATTCGATCTGTTCTCCGGCTTTCGAAGCAGAGTTCCTAGCTCATTCAAGCAGGATATCAATTGGTCTTCATTTTTTTTCTTTAAAAGATCATCCAACTGTTCTACAATGCTGTCTATATCTTCACTCATGCTTGAAGAAAGAAATTACCACAGGGTGAAGGTGCGAGATCATCAATGTACCACGGCTTATCGAGATGGGTGAAAAACAAAAAAAAAAAACAAAAAAATTAGAACTGCAATGCCATTAGTGATAGTATGATCGAGTAATGCCATTATCAAGAATGAAAAAGTAGTTAACCCGACAGGACGATCACGGTAAGGTACACTGGGAGCTCCATTCCACTTAGATTCTCATCAATCAGAAACCCAACCGGGGCTATCTGCAATTGGCGGCAAGAGGAGGCTAACGTAGCATTGAAAGGAGACGAGTTATTTTTGTCCCAAATATATTACACTGTAAATTTAATCTAACTACTAATGTTACAATTTAATGCTATCTACATGCTGCATGCTGCAAGCCATTGCTAATTCTCCCACCATACTCTACAGTATGCGATTTCACCGCTAAGGTTGTTCTCATCAAAGCTAAATCGTCGCGTCGATTTCGAGAATCTTCTCGAAATGGAAACTCAGAAGTCGCGGAGTACAGTGCAAGAAGAGTGGCAGCTGAGCTGAGCTCTTGAAGGACCTCAGGATTAACAGCAACAAATGCCATCAAAAAAAAAAAAAAAGATAAAAAAATAAAAAAAAATAAATAAAACCCTATGCTTGAAACCTGAGCAAAATCCTCTAGTCTACCCGCCGGATGTTGTGACCACTCGAAACATAGAATACTACTGGAGTTACTGCTACCCACAGCGGGCTAACTCGTGCAGTTCTTCTCCGTCTCAATCTCAGTATCAGCCTACGCCCTGAAAAAATTTTTCTCGTTTCTTCCTTCGCCATTCGTATAGACGTCATCTGCGAGATATCCCTACTATTTAAGTATATCGAAGTTTTCGCTCGTGGACACCTTCTTTTCCTCTTTTGGGTGAAATATCTACATACATTTTTAACACAAGATGTCCGTTCCATTTGGTGTCGATCTAGGTAATAACAACTCCGTTATTGCTGTTGCAAGAAACAGAGGTATTGATATTGTCGTTAATGAGGTCTCCAACAGATCCACTCCATCCATTGTTGGTTTTGGTATGAAGAACAGAGCCATCGGTGAGGCCGGAAAGACCCAACAAACCTCCAACTTAAAGAACACCGTTTCCAACTTGAAGAGATTGTTGTCTCTGTCTACCCTTTCTCCAGACTATGAGATCGAGAAGAAGTACCTTACCTGTCCACTAGTTGACCTCGACGGCTACGCTGCTGCCAAGGTTAGATACCAGGGTGAAGAACACGAATTCACATCGATCCAGCTGGTTGCCATGTACTTGAGCAAACTTAAGCGTGCCACCGAAAAGGAAACCAACTCCAAGGTGTCCGATATCTGCTTAGCTGTTCCTGTCTGGTACACTGAGCAGCAAAGAAGAGCTGCTGCTGATGCCTGCAAGGTTGCCGGTTTGAACCCTGTTAGAGTCGTGAACGAAGTCACTGCCGCTGCTGTTGGCTACGGCGTCTTCAAGACCGATTTACCTGAAGACAAGCCAAGGATTGTCGCATTTGTTGACATTGGTCACTCTTCATACACCGTGTCCATTGCTTCCATCAAGAAGGGCCAATTGAAGATTCTTGGTTCTGCTTATGACAAGCATTTTGGTGGTAGAGATTTCGATAGAGCTATTGCTGAGGAGCTTGCCGATGCCTTTGATGCAAAGTACAAAGTGGACATCAGAAAGAATGCTAAGGCATACGCTAGACTTTTGACCGCTGCTGAGAAGGTCAAGAAGGTGCTTTCTGCAAACACTTCTGCTCCTATCAACATCGAATCTGTCATGAACGATCTAGACTTTTCATATCAAATGAAGAGAGAAGAGCTTGAGACTTTGGTCAAGCCTTTGCTAGACAGAGTTCATGTGCCTGTTGAGACAGCTTTGGAGGCCGCTAAGTTACAAACATCCGACATAACCTCTATTGAAGTTATCGGTGGATGCACCAGAGTTCCTGCATTGAAGAAGAGATTGTCCGAAATTTTCGGTAAGCCATTGTCCTTCACTCTTAATCAGGATGAGGCTATTGCAAAGGGTGCTGCCTTTATCTGCGCTATGCACTCCCCAACTGTTAGAGTCAGGCCTTTCAAATTTGTTGACACTAACAGTTTCTCTGTTACCTACTGGTGGGGTGATCAAGGCACCGAAGATACCGACCATCTGGAGATATTCCCTAAGGGAGGATTTTACCCATCTACTAAGATGATCACTCTTTACAGAACTGAGGACTTTAAGATCAGTGCTAAGTACACATATCCAGAGCAGTTGCCAAAGGGAACTAGTGAGGACATTGCTACTTGGGACATTTCCGGTGTTGAAGTTCCAAAGGGCGAAGAAGTTGCTACATGTAAATTCAAGGTCAGACAAGATCCATCTGGATTCTACACCATTGAATCTGCATACATCGTTCAAGAGCAAGAGTTTAAGGAACCAATTGAGAAGGAGGAGGAAGAGAAGCCTGCTGACGCTTCCGAAAAGAAGGAGGAATCTAAGGATGAAAAGAAGGATGATGAAAAGGAAGAAAGCAAGGATGAGAAGCCAGAGGAGAGCAAGTCAGAAGAACCAGAGTTCAAGATCGTGAAGAAGTTGGTTAAGGTCAAGGATTTGACTATCACTTTCCATGGCCACTCTCTTGGAGAGGGTGCATTGAATGAGTTCTTGGACAAGGAGTACAAGATGTACGCTGACGATAAATTGGTGGCAGAAACCGAGGAGAAGAAGAATGAGCTAGAGGAGTACATCTATACTCTAAGAGGAAAGCTAGAAGACGAATACCAAGACTTTGCTTCTGAGGAAGAAAAGGAGAAGCTAAACAAGATGCTAATGGACACAGAAGATTGGTTATACGATGAGGGTGACGACACTACCAAGGCTAAGTACATTGCCAAGTACGAAGAGTTGGCCTCTCTGGGTAACTTGATTAGAGGAAGATACATTGCTAAGAAGGAAGAGGAGAAGCAAAAGGCAGCTGAAGCCAAGAAGCAGCAA
The DNA here is from genome assembly GCA_030565225.1 of Allodekkera sacchari. NCBI lineage: Eukaryota > Fungi > Ascomycota > Pichiomycetes > Pichiales > Pichiaceae > Allodekkera > Allodekkera sacchari. The sequence goes on from JAJMBG010000036.1 coordinate 121,962, forward strand.
GAAGGAGAGCAGAAACAGTCTGATGACAAGAAGGATGCAGATGGAGATGTCAAGATGGATGCATGAACGAGCTGATGCGTTAAGGGGGAGAAGATAAGGGCTTAGGAGTTGGTTAATCTATTATTTTTTCCTACAAGTTATACATTATATGGTTGACAATTCGAGAGTTAGTCTTCCGGGAGGGTCGATAGTCCTTGTCTATTTGCTTTGGCCGTTCCAGGTCTGCTTTTTCTTTTTTATATTCTATAATTTCCACATAATTCTGTTTATATAATAAGATATTGGATAAGTTCCGTAACTGCTGAGGCAGAGTAGAAGTACATGACTGTTGAATGTGACGTGGAAGATTCGACGCCTTTGAAATGGTTAGGATGGAGGTTTCAAATTTTTGTACGCTGATTCCCTTCTCCCCTCTTTCTTGGAGTTTTCCCGAGTTCTTGACTGGAGGATTTCATGGCATCCAATTGAGCGAGGAAGGAAGGGAAGGATAGTACCTTTCGGTGAAGCATTTCGGTGTAGAGTATTTCAGTTGTCAAGATTCAGAAAGAAGATGATAATGCGGTCATCAGTGCTCCTTTTTGTGAAAGCTTGAGGAGTCCGGCTTTGTCTTGGATGCAATTTCCAGATAAATTAGCGCCAGAAAATTCACCTCGTTCAGACAGCATGTGTAATCGAAAATAACCCATACAACAAAGAATATACCAAGCACAGTTGTGTCATGTCACCATAATCGTCTTAAACTTATTGCAGCGTCACTCTACGAACCACTACACACCAACATTGCTGGCCCTGCAGAAGATCATCTTTTCTTCCCAAGGCTTCTTAAATTTCCAACCGCCCCATTACACACCAAAGCTGCGAGTCCATGTGTGGGGTGGGAACTACAGCCAAAAAAAAAAATATTGTGGGGCTTAAACGTGTGTGGATTTCAGGTGAGGTAAATGTACGTGAGGACACTAGAAGCAAGCAGAGTTTCAAAGCGAAATGTCTGCAACGAGAGCAAAAACGCAGATGACAAGGCGTGAAAAAAGCTCAGAAGGCAAGACAGATAACTCTGGACAGAAAATCTCGCAAAAAGGCGGCGTCCAGAAGGCCAAGTCCTCTGGAAGCAGGAACAATGCCATTAAGCCGTCAAAGCTATCCATAGCACTGCAGCGAGCAGGATCAGGTATTCTAGACCCCAGGCAAGCAGAAAGGGAGCAAGATGCTCAAATACTTAGAGAAGTCTCAGAAAAGCTTCAGCGGCTGAGCCCAACCCTTGACAAGGCATCTACAACGCAAAACTCAAAGACAGTCTGTGCCAACAAGCCAAGTGGTTCTTCGACACCAGTGCCTGCTACGAAGAAGCAGGTGCCGTCGTCATCGACAATGTCTGCTCAGGGCAAAAAGAAGGCTCTCAAGGTGGAGATTCCTGTTCCCAAAGAGGTCGAGGACGTCCACCCATATAGGACTGACACTGGCAAAGAAGGGGAGGGAGATTATCACCAGACAACAGAAGCCAAGGCAATCTTCGAAGGGTTGAGCCTAGAGGCTAAGGACGACGACGAATTCGACGATAACGATTCAGAGGAAGAAGTGGATCCCAGAAACGAAGAAAGCCTCGAGGACTATGTGCCTGGAGGATATCATCCGGCCTTCATTGGCGAGACATACAAAAACGGAAGATACGTCTTGGTAAGGAAGTTGGGCTGGGGACATTTTTCAACGGTGTGGTTAGCCAAGGACACTCGTGTGAATAAGCACGTAGCCATGAAAATTGTCAGAAGCTCTAAAAACTATAGGGAGACAGCCATCGACGAAATCAAGTTATTATCCAAGATCAATCATACAGATCCAGATCATCCTGGTCATGCCCATCTTGTGAAACTGCTTGACTACTTTGATCATTCTGGCGTCAATGGCGTGCATATATGCATGGTGTTCGAAGTTTTAGGAGAAAACTTGCTAAGCTTGATACGGCGCTACAAGCATAGAGGTTTGCCGGTAAAGTTTGTTAAGCAGATCGCCAAACAGATTCTCTTGGCCATCGATTTCTTGCACAGAGATTGTGGCATAATCCACACAGATATCAAGCCGGAAAATGTGATGCTGGAAATTGACGATGTGGAAAAGCTCGTACAATTTGTGGAGCAGTCTGAAAGAGAGAAGAGGTTTTTACGTCGCTTGTCGAGTAGGATGCTTTCTGGTGCGCTTGACCAGAATAGTACAATTGAAAACTCCTTTTTGTCGAGTCCTCGAAAGGATAGTCAGGTCCCTGTCAGAAGGAGTCGGATGTCCAGAAGGTCCAGTGTCATTGTGGGATCACAACCTTTGCCTTCGCCTCTAAGGTCAAGAGGTAACTCCATGTTTTCCTCTTCATTCCAGTCCCATTCTCAGTCGCTTGCTCAAAGTGTTGGAGCTTTGCTTCAAGAAAACTCTGTTCCCAATTCTAGCTCAGCAGCTAGGGCCTCTCCTTTAATTAATAGGGACTTTCGCAGCATCTCTTCTGATTTAGCGAGCAGAATGTCATTTCAGGATGTTCAAAGTTTAATGATTAAGCGTCACCAGTCCCAGAAAGAGCTGTTTGACGAGGAGCCACCCAAGGAAGAAGAGATAGAGGAAGATGATATCATCAAGGTCAAAATTGCCGATTTGGGTAATGCATGCTGGGTATGGAAACATTTTACAGATGACATTCAAACCAGGCAGTATCGTGCTCCTGAAGTAATACTAGGATCTGACTGGGGATGCTCATCTGATATATGGTCCATTGGATGCCTCATCTTTGAGTTATTAACTGGGGATTACTTGTTTGATCCAACCGAGGGGCCATCCTTCAGCAAGAATGATGATCATTTGGCGCAGATCATCGAGTTGGTTGGCCCGATACCCAAAGAGATAATCAGAAGGGGATATTTTTCAAAGAGGTATTTTCATTCTGATCTGAGAACGTTACGGCAAATTAAAAGTCTAAAACCATGGCCACTTGAAAGCGTTCTTTTAGAGAAGTATCAGTTCAGTGAGACTGATGCACATGAAATAAGTGACTTTTTATCGGGTATGTTGATTCCTGACCCAAGACTAAGGATGGATGCAGCGGGCCTTTCGAATCACTACTGGCTTAATGACTGTCATGTTTCGGGCTATATTGACAGAGAGCCGGGAACGAGAGGCGAAGATATTGGACCAGGATGGTATGAAGAAGTTCATAGACATCACCATCATCACGTCAACCATTCCAATGCCACCACCGAAGCCTCGACCACTCCTTCTACCCCAACTCCTCCGCCAACTTCGGAAAGACAATCAAAGAGTACTACATAGAGATCATGTAATAACGTAATTTGTGTATATTTATTTACAGGCTTAAATAATTCTATAAAGGAGAGTAGAGATGAGGCCGAGCGAGCCATTTGATACACATCTTTCAGATGCCCACGCCGGGTGTATTAAGCAAATGATCCAGGAAGACATGTTTTCCAAGTATCCTCATTCATTTTTTCTGTTTTAAAGGCATTTCTCCACCTCCACCACAGCATGTGGCTCCAGGAGCCATCTTTGGATTGCCTAGAGTAGATCTTTTCTTCTTTTTCAAGTCATCGTTGTCACCTAACTCGGTATCCTTATTTATTCTTAAAAGATAGCTTCCATCTCCCTCACTCTTCACACCTTGAACAATGTTCCTTCTCAGAAATGTTGCCACTCCCTGCAACAAATCTATTCTTTGGTCCACATTCATTTCTGGATGTTCTTTGGACTTCTCTAGTCTCATGTCAGCCTTAATCTTTTGGCGGGCTGCATTCAGGACCTTCGTATCACCCCTAAAAGAGAATCTAACTGCCCTTAATGCATCCCTATAAACTCTTAAGGCTCTAGGATTGGACATTTCCGGTATCTTATTATTGAAAATAGTGGAGTTAACTCCATGGATTCAAAAAAAAAAAAAAAAAAGAAGCAAGACAACTTACTGTGCGCGCAATAGTGAAACGGCGGTGCGAAAGTCGATACAGTTTTTGCTTGACGGTGGAAAAGGTTATTGGTCAATGGTGAGCAAAATATCCTCTACTGAAAGATACTTGTGGACACTCCTACAATCTAATCTGATCATGTACATGATATTTCCACTACAAAGATATAATACGCCAACTATGGTGATGCTCCACTGCCTTACTCAAAAACGATGATTTGCTTTCCCTCCTTGCGGGAATCCTGCAAGCCGGCTTTGAATGTTGCTAGGAAATCATCATCCGTTGTAGTGTCCAACTTGACTGGCTTCAAGGTGCAATGAATATCTGCCAACTTTCCGGCCTGGATTAGCTTCAAAACTTCATTGATAACAGCCTCCCTAAGCGAAGGATCCTTCTTTGTCAGCTCAGTAACCCAGAAACCGACGGCCTTCAAATTTTTGAAGATAAATAGAGATGTAGGTAACATAACTGGCTTCATCGACATTCCTCCGTATGTAACCAAGGTGGCATCCTTTCCTAGCTTTCTGGACATGCTAGCAACGTTGGGGCCTCCAACACAGTTAAGGCCGAGTTGGATCTTCTTTCCGTTTGTCCATTCCTTAATTGTCTTACCAAATTGCTTGGAAGAGTTCTGCTCTTCAGTGATGACGTGGGTAGCACCGAGCTCTGTAAGTTCATCCACAAGCTCCTTGAGATCAGGTCTGTCTCTGACGATAGAGATCGAGTTTATGCCCCTACTCTTGGCAATCTGAATGGCGCAGCGACCGACTTGGGAATTTCCGCCGTTCTGAATGAACCAGTCACCCTCCTTCAAATCAACATACTTTTTTAGCATCAAATATGCACTGGAGGTGTTGACAGCCATAGTGGCAGCCTGAGTAAGCGGAATGTCATTTGGAATCTTCATCAATTGTTGGGCTGTAGTAAGAGAATGAGAGGTCCAAGTTCCAAAATTAACCTCCTTCGGAATGCACCAGTCTCCTGGCTTAAGCTCGGCCTCTGGGCCTGCCGCTAACACTTTGAAGACACCTTCGTTTCCACACACAGCGGAAGCAGTTGATAGCCCCGGTAAAGAGTCGATGGAGATTGGTGGTCTGGACGGATAAACACCCTGAATCTGGTTGATGTCTGAAGGATTGAGCGGGCATGCCAAATTTTGAATGATGACTTCGTTCGGCTTCAATTGGCTGGCGGCTGGTAAAGTGTAACTGTGGGTTTTGATCACATCCAATGGCTCACCGTATCCCTCGTAGACGATTGATCTGGCAGTCAACCCGGCAGCAGTAGACATTGCTCTAGAAACAGCCTTCAAGCTGGAAGCTGAAAGTGAATTGGAGATGGAAAGAACTGATCTGTATAAAGGAGCCATAATGAAGATGGGGTATGAAGAGAGAGGAACAGCTACTACGGGGAGAACTTATTCAAAAATCGCACCGCAGCCTGAGGAAATGTGCGGAGTCCTTGCTTCCCCGCAGGATGCCCCGCAGCTCCTGGTAGGGCGGAAGAAGGGGAAGTTAAGAATTTGGTAGGAAAGTGTAGAGAAGTTAAAGCCATGAGTAAGGACGGTAATATTGCGATAAAATGAAGAATGCTGATGATAGTAGTGATGTGGGGGCTCAGGGAAATAATGGTGAGAAAAAGTAGGTCATTAAGTCAGAAAGCAGGTTGTCGGACGAGAAGGGTAGATTGAACAGGGAGGAAATTTTAGCATATCGTATAGTTGCAATTAGATGTAATAGCCGGCGCTGAGGGGTTAGTAATGAGACAAAATATGCCCACAGCATCCGATGATGGCTGCGCCAGAAATGAAGTATAGACAAAAAAACATTGTTCTTATGGTACTTTCTGTGGGGCTTATCTGATTGATATACCATTGTTTCGTATGAGTGGTGTACATTGCTGGTGGTGCAGAAGTATAGGTTGGACTTTAGATAGAGTAGGGCTTACAAATATAATTCAAATATACAATGCAATTACAAAAAGACTGGGTGTTAGCGAGAAAGAGTAGGTAAGTGGGTCGACTATGCGATTCATCCGCATAGAAAGGTCAAAATGGAAGTAACATCTTGCCGGTAGTATAGGCATATTTTCTGTTCTAAATAATCCATTGTAATCCTTGCAAAATGAATTTTCCGGTTTTCCTCGGGTCGGAAGCCTAGTGACTCCAGATATCTTACCACAGTTATACCTGGTTTTGCTGTAATGTCTGAATTTTAAAAAGATGCCGTTAAGATTGCAATCCTGGATTTTTGTTGCGCCGTCAACAGTCTACTGCTACGTTTTGTGGGAGAGCCTCCATTCTCAGCCTTTTAATAAGTGATATGGTAAAATTCCATTAAGCGCGGTGCTGTCATGACATGCAAGATCAAATTGCTCACTTATATCCTGTATTAGTTGCAAAAGCAAACGAATACCCTGACAGAGCTGACATTTCAACTCTTTACCGGTACCAACCCTGAGGTTGCCCTCTGCTACGTATCTCATTTGGTAGCAGAGTATTTTGGAGAGACCTTAGAGCTGAGGATCATCATTTCACCTTCCCATCATTGCTATTAACCTAATTCCACACTATATATATTCAAGTATTTTAAAATAAGAATAATGAGACTAACTAACAGGCCCCAGCTGATGTTGGGCTTTTACATCACGACTACGGCACTTGTGACGTCTTCAGCTTCCATTCCTTTATAACCGCGGAGTTAGTCGCTTCCAAAAAAAAAAAAAAAAAAAAAAAAAAAAAAAAAAAAAAAAAAAAAAAAAAAA
>JAJMBG010000037.1:0-127418 GCA_030565225.1 Allodekkera sacchari
TGTACTTGTTCAAGAGCTTGAACACTTCGGAGGCAGTGTTCTTGTCCAAAGTCTTAGAGAACTGAGCAATGGCAGGAGGGACCTTCAATCTCAAAGACAAGATCTTCTTTTGTCTTTGCAATCTGACGTACTCTGGCCATTTCACAAATCTGGAGACGTCCCTCTTTGGCTGGACATCTTGACCGATACCAAAGTTCTTAGGAGTCGAATCCACAAGTGGGTTCTTTGGTCCTGTGGACTTAGATTTTTTGGTGGCAAAAGGAGATGGAGCAACTTTCTTAGAAGGCTGTATCATTGAGCTGTTAGTAACTTTAATGACTCTACTATCCACGTGAGTGTGGATCCCATGAAAGGTGACATATGGGGTCATTGAGTAATAAAGTTATCAATAATCTCTACTGGTTGCTCAAGGCAGAACCTAAAACATATTAAGTTCCAAAATGACTCCGAGAGCTAACCACAGCCTAATTAGAAAGAAGAAAAGACACGCTATACGCAGTACTCTCTTCCCGACGGAGAAGAACAGAAAAAGTGTACTGGTATAGGTGATCTCATCTTCTCGCCGACTTTTGTCGGTTTAGGGACACAGATAACAAATACTCAGCAACGTCTTTTTTGTTCCTTTCACCACAGTTTTAAGAACTTACCATTTTGTTTACAAGTGATGAAACTATTGGATAAGAAAAAGAGAGATACAAAGAGAGGAAAGAATGAGAATGGAGATGATGAAAAATAAGTGAAAAATTTTTCGCACTGGTGCGGGGTGTGGAGCCAGTGAGAAAGCTCGAGAAGAGGTGGACAAACAACTTGCTTTTTTTGGGAAGAGAGAAACATCAGGTATCAAATCGTAAAGAGACATAGATAGCGATCCACGATAGTAGTTCTAGCCTGTAATAGTCAAGTAGAAAGTGGAAAGTAGACTGCTGCTTTTAGCAGGGACCTTTACGTGTGGTTAAAATTATGCAGCGGGAGCTTAAAGCTTGGGTGTAAGATGCGGTAAGGGTGGAGCCAAAGCAAAGGATATAGCAGCTTATGCAACAAGGCAGGCGCATACTTGTTATTTCCACGCTCCTCAGCCAGATAGTATGAAAGATTATTTATCTTGAGGAATCGCATCTTTTTTGGTTCATTTCTTCGTCGGCGCTTAGCATAGCGGGACGCACGGTGATGACTACTCTGGAGGAGATACGACAGCCATTGGTCCTGGCAGACCAGTACCCGGTCTCCAAATGAAAATGTGACACTAGTCAGGTCTCAGAGTGCCTTGCACGGTTATGTCCGACACCGATTTCCGACTGTCATTATGCCGTAGTAAATCTGGCGCTTAACTTACCACGCTAAACTTGTAGCCGCTGCATATCTCTCTACCGACCCAAACAGGCGTACAAAGCCTGCATCATGGCGGGACAAACTACAAATATACAGCCAATGAGTATTCTAGGCAGCCAGCAAGCCGGCGGAACGCTGGCCAAAAGTATTCCTGTCACCACAATTATACCGCCTGGACCCTGACGTCAGAAGCAGCGAACTCTTTATTTCCCTGTGAATCTTGAAGCCTGCCATCTTTCTCCGTGCTACAACACAATCCATTCACTCTACCTACATTCGTTTCGACTTTGTTCCTTTTCTCTCTTACCGTATCTTCCTCTCCTCACTGCTTCCATTCGGTATTCCTCCGCATCTCTGACACCCATGTATCCAATAAGGAAATTCTCAACCGCGGAATTCATGACTCAAGTCCAATGTTCATTTTTCTCTGGAAATAGAATATTCATCTTCCTAACCACCAATGCTCTCCGCCTACTGGTTGCAACTAGCTTCCGAGTATGTGCCATCTACGCTAAGACAGAGGCTGTCGAGCATCTCGGGATCGATCTCACTTGCCTGCTGGCTGGTGCTCATGATTCCACAGTTAATAGAGCAATGGAGATTAAAGTCCGTTGAAGGTATATCTCCGCTATTCCTTTGGTGCTGGACCATAGGAGATGTGGCAAACGTCGTCGGCTCGTTGTGGGCGGGATTGTTGCCAGAGGTTATATTGACGGGCTGCTGGTTTCTCTTTGCAGACATCTGCAGCGTTTTATTCTACTATTACATCGGCTACTTCTATCCTAGAAGGCTGAAAAAGCTTGAACAGGAGCTCAGCGAGGAGCGTCCTCTCCTGGGAGAGCAAGGAACTCCCATCGAGAGAACTACATCGAGAAGGAGCCATGCAAGCTCTCACCGTTCCAGAAGGAGAAGATCTTCGACTCTAGAAGACATTGTCATGGAACCGCAAGACTACTCCATATTCGTCAGATATTTGGTTCCACTTCTGATTGTCTGCCTTGCCGGTATTGTTGGCTCTTTTTGCTCTCCAAATGGATCCCGTAAGCCTTCTGCAGATGCTGCTTCTGCAGCTTCGGCAGCAGACCCTGTCGGACCTCAAATTTGTGGCTACATCTCGGCCACTTTGTACTTGACCGCCAGATTACCGCAGATCTACAAGAATTGGCACCATAAATCCTGTAAGGGCCTCAGCTTACTTTTCTTCATGTTCTCCACATTGGCTAACTTGACCTATGGCTTACAAATTCTTTTCTACCGGACGGACATGGAGTACCTTCGTTTGAATGCCAGCTGGTTGTTGGGCTCTTTGGGAACGATCACCGAAGATACTGTCATTTTTATCCAATTCTACATCTACCGGGATTCCGATAACACTGCTATACTTGATTCTGATGTGTAAGATAAACGCTCCGTGGTATATAAGTTTTACTTCAATGCATGATTCTTAAAAGTACAGGACACGACAGAAGCACAATGCTACTGCTCTAATTTTCACTAATGCATTACTCCCTAGAAGATAAAAAATCATAATTTATTTTTGTCGGATGCGCTATTTCCATTAAGCGTACGACTGAGGAGTCTTCATTTCTCTCTACCCTCTTTCAGTTTGCTCCACCAAAGCTTCCCACATATGTCCATCCACCAAATTGCTTCTGAACCGACTCACTGAGGTAATCGTCGACGACCGAATCCAAAGGCTTCTCGTTAGTGAACTCGGTCGATATATTGGAAATATCCGAAGAATCCTTGACATGAGGCTTGTAAGGCGGTATGTATCCCTTATTGTTCAACTTGTTCCAGTCAATATCTTTGAAGAAAGGATGAGCCTTGATTTCCTCCACACCATTGTATCCCAACCTCTTCTTCGGATCTCTGTTCAACAGTTTTGCAATCAAATCCTTTGTTGTGGCATCCATATCCTGTGGGAAAACCAAAGGCTCATTCAGAATCTTTCTATACATTAGGTTGACGTCCTCGTCATAGAAGGGAGGTAATGACGTCAACATCTCGTACAATAGGATACCCAAAGTCCAGAAATCGACAACTCTTGTGTATCCCTTTCCCAGAAGTAATTCAGGAGCCAAATATTCAGGAGTTCCGCAGAACGTGTTTGTCTTCTGGTCCAATTTCATGTTGATTTTGCAAAGACCGAAGTCACAAAGAGCAATATGTCCCTGGTAGTCCAACAAAATATTCTCCGGCTTCAAATCACGATACACAATGTTCATATGATGTAGGTTTTCGATTGCCGAAAGCAACTCACAGATGTAGAATTTGGCTCTGATCAGTGGGAACCGTCTAGCCTTTTGAAGATGATAAAACAACTCACCTCCGTTTATGAAAGAAAGAACAAGATACAACTTTTCGTTGGACTGAAATGCAAACTTGAGCGGCACAATAAACGGCGAGTTAACTCTACTGAGCACAAACTTTTCGGCTAGCGTATGCGTGACCTCCATTTTATTGACAATGTGGGCCTTTCTAATAGACTTCAAGGCATATATCTTACCGGTATCTTTCTTTCTGACCTGCATGACCTTGCCGAAGGATCCCTTTCCAATGACCTTTAAAAGGTCGAAGTCGTCAATGCTCAAACTCTTTTTGCTTGCGGTCGAAAGCGGCTTAAAGTCAAGGGTTATGTTCAAAAGACCAATCAAGGTCTCATCCGTGTAAGGGTTTGTCAAGTGCCTCCAATCGTGGTTGAGGATACGGACGGACTGAGTGTTGTCCTGTATCTTGGCGGAGTTGAGTTTGTAGGAAAGCGACCCGACAAGGAAGTCCTCCTGCTTGTTAGACTCGAGTAGAGAGCCGGGTATACGCACGTAGATGTTCACCGTTAAGAGCGCAGTGTTGGGAGAAGTGATATCGAAGGTGGTGACGCTGTTGAACTTGGTGCCAGCAATTGTGTTTCCAACGGAGCTGATGCGCTCGCTGCTGTTCTCAACTTCAACGACGGCGTAGACGAGATTGTATGTGGTTATGACGCTTTTGTTGGCTTCATTTGTGTTGGTGATCTTCAACGTCGAGGGCAAGAAGTACGAGAGGTTGGTGTTGGCCGCCTCATCCAACCGCTCGTTAAGCGAGTCTATTTTTTGCAACAACTCCTCTTCGTTGATGTTCTTTCCCAAGTTGGCCAACTTGGCCAGAATCTGCTTGTTGATCCGGAGCGGGACCGGAATCTCCAGGTCTTTGCACGAGTATATTTTCACCGTCAACAAGCCCGGCTTGAGCCTCACCGGAGCATCCGTCGTCTCCGCCGTTTCAGCCGCCTCCTTTTCCATCACCGGATCCGTCGTTTCCAAGTTCTTGGTGATCAACTCCGGCTCCAGCTGCGACGACGCTGCTTGCTTGTCAGCAATAGACATGTTGGCCAACGAATGTGACACGTTCTTCAAGTCCGAGTCCACAAGCGTCTTTCTAGAATCGTAATTGGCAGCCTTTGGCTCACGGGGCGTGCTGGCGGACTCGGCAACGTCCTCTGCCTCAGTTGTATCTTCATCATTGAAGGTGTCGGCCGACTTGTTCTCTTCTTTGGACAAGATCGATTCAGACGGCGTCGAAGAAACCGGAGATATCGCATGTGCCGACGTCCTGTTCGACTTGTAGCTTTTGTTGAAAAGCTTCTTCCAGTTGGACATGGCTGTGGAGAATGTATACAATGTACAGAAAGAACAGACACAATTAAGCAAGAGGCGAAGCGGTTCGTCTTATTTCCGGAGTGTGTGGTGTAGAGGTGAGCGAGGCGGTAGAGACGGAGCCTAAAGATAAGCCAGTGTGCAGGGAGATGGAGGGAGATGGATGGAGAAGTAAGCAGTGGTAGGATCAGTGAGTGTTTGGATGGAATACAAAGTACAGCAAAATTGCACAAGTAAACAGAGCTGTATGCATCTGCAAATGCAGGGTTTTGTCGGAGAAAGAAACGGCGGCTGGCCAGGAAGAACGGACTGCGGAATCTCGACAGAGCCAATTATGCGTTAAGCGCCGAGCGAGATGAGGCCAGATACAGCACGGCCGAGACATGGTGCAGACACATAAAACAATTACCGCTGTAGTATGGACTGTGTAGTTTAAAGTGCTGGTTTTTCACGACTGTCAGCTCGGCTTTTGCGGGTTTATCGTCGACACCCTTCTACAGCCTAGAGAAAGTTTCGTATTCTGCTGCCGGCCCAAGTATCGGCCGCCAGAAACAATTCAAGAAAGCCATGGTCCGCTGGGACCAGGAGCAGGGTCCTTCTATAATGTATCATTCTAATGCGGTAAAAGCAGGTTATGGCGATGCGGAAAAAAGAGGTAAAAAGCAGGTTATATCGAAGCGGTTAAAAGCAGGTTATATCGATGCGGTTTTACCAAGTAATTTTAGGTGAACAAGATGCGGTTTTACCAAGTGATGTCAGATAAGCAGATCCACACTTACCAAGTAAAATCAGATATGTAGTTCCATTTAAAATCAGATAATCATAGATCCACGCTTACCATGTAAAATCTCGTATGCATAGATCCACGCTTACCAAGTAATTTCAGATAAGCAGATCCACGCTTACCATGTAAAATCCCGTATGCATACTTTTACTCAACAAAGCAAGCTTGCCAGCTCCTCGTGCTCCGTATTAGCTTCTCTTCAAAATCTCTACCCCATAACTACGAGTAGCTTCTATGATCCATAACAAAACTCTTAAGCGCTCGCTGACTCTGAAAATTATTATGTGTGCCAGTTACACCGCTGAATATCGCACACTCCCTAAACTTGTGGCTTCATATCGTGAGAGCTCCACAGCAATATTAGACCATTAAGTATTAAAATTCTGATCGTATCAAGCTCAATACTTTTCAGGTCTCCTCCTGCAACCCCCACTGGCTTTCCTGCCCAATGTCCAGTTCACAACCGGCGCTTAATCGCTGCTACAATTCAGCACACAGCTTTTGGCACTTTACCCAGCTTCCGGCCAGCCAGCTCCAACATCCAACTACATCCAACCACCTCTGAAATAACTTCTCTAAGGCACGTACTTATTCATCTCGGCATGCCACACTGTGTTCTCCAGGCTTGTTCATCACCGTCGGTCTTCAGTCTCCACACAACAACGGCTTAGCGCCAAATCGCGAGCTCATACTTCACCTGTAAAGCATAAATGTCTGCTTACTTAACTGCATTACTACCAGTGTTGTACGCTCGAATCAACCTGTAATTAAGCTCCCGACATGGCCCGGATAAAGCTAACATTTGAGTTGATCGTCGACGCCTGTAGGTTGACCAAGGTACCTGTTATGGACGGAGATCAATGCTACATGGTGATCATAGTTTCAAACCATAAACGGCGGAGTGTCAGGCGATACCGGAACACCAAGATCATCAGCGACTTGGTAACCATCAAAAATAACGTTTGCGATTTCTCCGACCAGGGCAAAGCCCGGATCAACTTCAGCTTGAGGCTGAAAACAAAAAATATCGAGACTGAGATGCTTCCGGACAAGTGGCTCTGTATAATGTTCCATCTCCGGAGACACGGCGGCGGCCACGAGGAGCTGTTGGGCTCAATGAACGTTAACGTTACCTCCTTCATAAACGAGACCAAACCCAAAAGCATCCAGTATCTTCTTGACCAGTCAAAGACCAATGCTATCGCCAAATTGACCATCTTTATCAAACATCACGACAACGATAACCGTAGGACGTACAACGTGCCGGGCATCACCAACCCGCAGTTCCAGAAGAACATCCAGGAAACCATAGGCAAGGATGCTTTGCCGCCGGCTCGTACGGTGTCTCCTTCTCCCGAACAGGAAAAGGCTTTGGACCAAGAGCTCTCTCCCCAAGAAGCTGCTGCCAACATCCACAACTACGAGCTAGAGCAAGAGGTCAAGAAGCTCTGCGGAGTTCTTTTCTCCCACGACACGCTATTAAGCAAGCTCATCAACAAGACCTATCGCTTTACCTGGCAGTTGAAGGACTACTCCTACTCGGAATACACTCCTACTCAATGCGTCAGGGAGATTGTGGAATCCAACGGAAATGGATGGAAGAAGAATGAGGAAGGTGTGAATTTGATTGACGTCATCCAGAACGACTTCAAGGATAAGCTAGAAATCAAGAAAGACAGGATTTCTATGAAGGTTCGCCCGACTAAGGGCGACACGGAGTCTCTTTTCGACTTCAACAGCTTTCCTTCTCGATTCTCCTTTTTAGATGAGTCTGATGAAGATGAAAACGATGACTACGACGATGACTCTGACATGAGGAGCTGGTCCACTGCGTCCAGCGACTCGGATGAGCCAGGTCAAGACTCCGGCGAATCCTATACATTTCAAGGTACGCAAGAAGGTGGATCCAACAAAGTACGGCGTAGAGAACCATTTGTCAACCTTCAGTTCCGGGATGATCTTCGAAGCTGGAACATTGAGAGTTCATGAAATAACGCCTCTACGCTGTCTCTTGACAAAAATTGGGTGATGTAACTGCAGGCCAGTTTTCTCGCCTAGTTCGAGTTCGAAGTGGTACAGTAGCTGGATTCGGACAGCAGATTATCGGATTAAACTTGTCCCCGTAAAGGACAATTTGCTGTTGTTGCTCTCTATCACAGAATGAAGCTCTGGCTATGGCTTCACCGTGGCATCACCGTCCTTCTATCTATTACTCTATAAACATTAAGTCTATCATCCTACTGGGCGTTTTCAATATCATCGCTTTCGTCCGAAAGCTCGAAATCCGCAGTAGCCTCCTCTCCAATGGACTCTCCATGCGATTCTGAGAATACGTAGTTGCTATCGCTGCTGACACTAGACCTTTCAGCACTAATGTCACTCAAAGGAAAGCTACTCACTCCATTGCTTTCTATATCTCCGTGTGTCAACGCGGCATAATTAGACTTTCCGAAAGGCCAAATCGCCGGCTTGAAATGGAAGCACGATGAAGCCCTTGAGGACCCACTACCTTGCTGAGTTCTAGGATAAACCAATTTCTGGATGGCACGTTGCACGCCAAGGAAGACCTCACTAAAAAGCCGAAATATCTTGTACCTGTTTGCAAATAACACGACCAGCATTATAATAATGGTGAAAGTGAAAAGTGTACTGTGAGTTTTGATGAATGGCTGCTTGTCAACCTGCTTTACCACATAGAGGTCTGCACTGTCGGCATCGTCGCTCTTCAAATCTTTGAGAAATCGAGGTTCCTCGTAGGTAGGGAAGATCTCGAAAGCAGGTCTGGACGGCACACCTAGCATTTCTGAACCTTTAATAAACATTCCAGGAGCGGAATTTCTGTAGAATCCAACTTTAGGATATTTTTCATTAGGAATGTCGACGTGATCATGAATGTAATTGTAGTACTCCATCGAGCTCTCATCGCTGGCATACAAAAGAGCTCGGCCAAGGGTCCACGTGAAGTCGGTGCCGTAGAACTTGTCGCTGACCTGAAGCTGGGTAGTTTCAGCTTTGCTGAATCCAAAGCCGTTGTGCAATAGGTTCATTAAATAGGACGACTTGAAACAAAGATCAGCGAGCTCGGATTCGTCTAAGTCGTTACTGTCATTAAGCTTTTTCCAGTCGAGGGAACAGATCCTCTTGGTCTCACTCTCAATTTCGTCGAAAGAGTAAAGCTCGCCGTAGATCGGGTCCTCATCAGCACCATGGGGGTCTGCAGTATCCTCTTGGTCGTCAGCAAGCTCCAATATCTTGGATATTGTATCCCAATAGCCGGACACTCCGACGAATTTCTGGAAGCTAAAGTTGAAGCTGGGGATGGAGTCGTTCAGTAGACACTTGGATACCTCCTGCTGCTCGCCAGTGTTACAGCTACCGGAGTTTTCTACCACCAAAGAGTACACCAAGTCGTTACAGCTGGCATAGTCGCCTGTTCCGACGACGTCGACGTCGACGTCAATACCGGAGCCGTCCGCCTTCTGAACCTTCTTCTTGTAAGACCTGGGAAGACAAGGATCATATAGCACCTCCTGCTTCTCCTCGTTAGAGCTATTAGACTGCGCCTGGGCCAAAGCATCAAGGTATCTGGTGTGCACCTGTGAGATTCCGTACCCAAGGAAGGAGGCGGAGTAGATCTCGTACTGCAGGTCGGGATACTCGGCGCCCAAGGTGCTCAACTGAAGCGTAAGGAGCTGGTTGAAGTGCTCCTTGCGTTCTTTCTCGGCCGGTCGAAACGAGAGCTGCGCAGAGCCGCCGCCCAACTGAAGAAGACCAAGCGTGTCGTCCGCACGACCCTTGGCAAGGTTTCCGGTAAGGTAGTTGAGTGCGATCCAGCCGTACAAGCCTTCGACATCGCCGTCAATGACGCTGACATGCGAGTCGCAGTCCGGAAGATAGAAGTCGGTGGCTGCAGTGAGATACTTGCACACGTTTCCGAGGATCTCTTTCTGGACGTCCGGCTTTAGGAGTCGCATACCTGCAGTTGCATGCATGAATATAGGTGTACGGTAGTGCTGCTCCACGGGAATGACCTTGTAAACACGCTTCAACAGATGCGCCAAGTAGCGTTTGCCCACCTTGGACGAGTTCTCGGCGTATGCTGCGATTCCAGGCCGGACTTTCTTGTGCCAGTGCTTCGCCGTCTTCACCGACGGAAGTTCTCCCGGCTTGTCGTCGATTCTGGCCATCAACTTGAGCCCACGAGGCCCGTTGCCGTCTGTGGGCTTCAAGATCCCGTTGGCGAGCATGTACTGGGTGCTGAGGTAATTGTAGACGTAGGCTCTGGAGCCTTTGGAGCCGGCATCGATCACCACTATATAGTTGTAAGGGATGCCGCTAGCGTCTGTTACAGGCCCGACATTCTTGCTCTTTTTGGCAGCCTTAGGAGCCAGCTTTGAAATGCCATCTACGTCGGCCACGTTCTTTTTGGCCTGTGGCTTTGGCATCTTGCAAAAGATGAGGAGAAAGCAGATAGCAGGATTGATGCAACTTTATCTAGTCAGCGTGTATCAGCGCGTAGAGAAAAATGGAAATTGGTCTTAGAGAGAGAGCATCTTTTGAAAAAAAAGTGTGGGTAAGAGTATAATTATTATGTATATTGGATATATATTTATTATGCATATTGGATATATATTTATTATGTATATTCTATATAAATTTATTATAATATTCCATATATATTTATTATACATATTCTATATTTATTTATTATGTATATTATATATATATATATATGGCAACGATAGCAGAAAGGTGTCTGAAACCGGGCTGTTTCCGGGTTTGTCCTGAAGGCGGTGATTGCTTCCGTTGGCAGATTCTAGACTCCGGTGTAGAGATATGTACAGGTGCAGTTATAGGTTGATGACAGAGCAACAGCCTCCGGCGCTAGCGACTGAAAAAAGAGTAAGAGAGAGAGAGAGAGCTACTTAGACGCCGAGAACACGCCGAGTGTCCTGCATTAGAGGTCCATCTTGAGGATGAAGGTGGAATCTACATTCTGGATATATGTATGTTCAAGGTGGAGCCTGTAGCTGCGCTGGAATGCCTAAGGAATATTCAGGTAGACAGAGCTTTCGACATGTGCGTAGATACAGAAGTAGGCAGATAAGTTGGTGTGGAGCGGTTAACGCAAAACCACAGAGCCACAGCTGGACGGTGGAACGATGACATTTGGTGACGAAGACCGCTTTAGACTTGGCATTTCCACCACTCACTGGCTGGTGACGGCCCGAACAATACCTTGGCGAAGAAACTTATCGGGCATTTACAGGGGATACCGGCAGTGGAAATATACCGAACGTTTACAGCTACAAATGTAGTAACTACAAACTAGCGACTTCTGACTAGACCAATGCGATGATAGAACAATTTCTTGCAACCTGGGCTGAGGTGTAATATGTTGTAACGTAGACTCACTAATTAGACACAATCATCGAGTCCTGCGTTGGGAAACACTCCTCCAAATTAGATGCCGTAATATATATTTTGGCGCTTACGGAGCTGCATATGCTTGGAGAACGAAGCACACTGTTTGCTGTATTATGCAGACAGATGCTGCTTTTTTGGACATGGAAAGTAGGAGGTAGGAATGAGAATGGCTGAATTGAAGGTACACTACGTGGAAGACATTATCTGGGAGGCTGCACCTGCATGGTACTAGGCTTGCACAGAAACAGTGATTTTAAGGTATAATGGAATAAGGTGTGTCCACCAGCGGCTGATATCATGGGATGAAAAGTTGGCGTAGAAGAGCGGAGTCTGCGTAGGAGCTATTTTCAAAGAGTAACTGTAGTAGGATAAGAGAATAAGTTGGCAAGTGAAATCGGCGGTGCCACGGCAGATATGAGCATGGAAGAAACTAAGAAATCAGATGCATTACCGTGCCACCCAAATATATCCACCTAGGTGTCGGCGCATCGGTTTTAGCCATGGCATTATTACGTGATTTACTTAAACGGCAGGAACTAGGGGAGACTGCAAAAGGAGATCGGGAGATAAACTACGAGAGAGAGAGAAATCACGGAGGGTATTTTGGAAAATCCATAAAGGAAATAAAGCTGAGCTGCAGAAGAATCAAGAGAGAGTAGCGAACTTCCAAATTTCCAGCATCTATTTACTGAGTCGCGATATTCTCTAATATCATTGTAAGCGTAGCGTACTATATCACAGCAGAAATTTCAGCGGCCATGGGTAAGCAAGCTGGGAGTGAAGAGAGGATTTATGTAGAAGCAGAAGAAGAAGCAGGCATCTAATAACTACCCATAGTGCAGACAGGCTTTAATTCTCCAGCAGCTACTCAAGATGGCACATGCAACCTTCTGCAGCGTCGACTAGATGTAGTAGATGTAGTAGATGTACTACTACTATTACGTCTCCTGCTACTTCTCCGGTTACTCTCACAATGCCGTACCTGTTCGACCACTTCTACCACTTCTACCACTCCGACCTCCTCAACCACTTCTACCACATCGACCACTCCTCCTACACTCCTCCTACACTCCTCCTACTCCGATACTCTCACAGTGCCGTACTTCTTCGTCTTCTGCCATATCCGTGCTCGGCCTCACCATCACCAGTTACTACCAAAAAAAAACATCTTTCTCTATTAGCCACACCTTTCGACCCTCTCAATGAAACAAAAGCATCTCACTAAAACCCATTGCACTCAGTCCACCTTTTTGTCTTGCATTTTCTATCTCCCATTACTTATCCCTCTTTCCATCTCTTTTTTTGTTTTCTTTCTTTTCTCCTACATTTTTACTCTCTCTTCTTCTTCCCTATCTCCTCCTCCTCTTCCCTGTACCCTCTTCCTCTCCCCCACACACGCACACACACACACAAACATTCTCGGCTATTTTCCCCTCTTTTCCGCCTCCAGTTATCCGGCTCTCTGAAATGCTCGCACTCCGCGCTTCCAAGTCTCTGCTTCCAATCAACGCTCGCTATTTCATAATACCCCGGGCCCAGCGTACTGAGGCAGCGTACGGGAAAAAATTATTGCACCTTTTTCTGGGGCGAAGCCGGTCGGCTACCTGGTGGGGAAATGGTGGGACCAGAGACAAAGCTTCTTGTAGGAAAAAAAAATTAAGAGTTAGCCAATCTCCTACTTCAAGTGGTTTCCGTTTGCACTCTACTCTCTTTGCGTCTGAGTTTTTTTTTCTCCTTGCAAGTTCGATACCGGCAACACCATTCAACTTAGCATATAACTACAGTCATGTTTTCGAGATCAACCAGATTGGGACTATCCGTTAGACCTGCCAGATTGGCTCTTTCTTCAGTCAGACCTAGTGCCAGACTTCCTACTGCCACTGTGTCCAGTGCTTTGGCTGCCAGAGGCTTCTTCATCAAAACCATCCCTCAACCACCGGGAAACATCATCGGTACCGTCAACGATGCCTATGTGCCTCCTGCTCCAGACCCTTTCTCGGGTTCCAGACACTGGACTTTTGAGAGATTCGTCACTGTCGCATTGACTCCTTTGGTGATCACCCCTTACATTGTCGGTAGTTCGTCCACTTTTTTTGACTCCATCATGGGTTTCTTGATGCTTTACCATTGTTACGGTGGTTTCCAGAGTTGTATCATTGACTACATTCCAAAGAGAGTCTACGGCATCTGGCATACTGTTGCCATGAGCGTTTTGGCTTTTGGCTCTCTCGTTTCCGCCTACGGTATCTACATCATCGAGAAGAGAGAAGAAGGTGGTATGTTCGGTGTTATAAAGAAGATTTGGAACGCTTAGACGATTTTTTTTTTGTATATCGACACATGACTTACTCGATATAAGCTTATTTATTAAATAATGTCATGAACACGCCGGCAGTTACCACGACACTGCTGGCCTGTAGGTGGTTGCTTGCAACCGGCTTGTATGCCGACTATCTGGGATAGTTCCCGGCACCTTGTGGGTGTCACTGGATCCGATACTCCCAGGGTCCTGTAGCCGTTGACTCATTTAGTGGTGTATGCCAATGTTTCCGGTATCGTTTGGTATCCACTAGCTTGCGTTTCTGCCGCCACAGTACCATCGTGGTATGGTTACAATACAGAATCAATACATCGTTCTTTTTCCGTCGTTACCATCATTTTTCCATTTATGCTCTTTCCAGTCCTTTATGCCTCCAAGGGTCTCTTGACTCCGGTTGTTACAGCAGAATCCTTGTCTTCTCGAGATAACTTATCGTCTTTAAACTTGCTAAACTCGGTGATCGTCTTCCGAAGTTGACTTTTTGGTTCACCAAAAATTCGGAGCGGCTTATCCTGGCTGGTAAACACATCTCTGGTCTCCGGCTGCTCCTGTAGCTCTATTACCTTCCTACATTCGTCTATCTGATACTGTATAAGGCCGGAATAGTTGAATCTCAACAACACTTCAACCAATTGCGACTGATCTACTTGCAATGCTTCTGCTATCTGCGAAAACGGCACCTCCTAGTTTGCGTTAGAACACCATTTCTTAGAAAATCCTCCTTCAGACAGTACTTACAGTTTCTCCAGTACATATGGTCATCAGAGTCAGCTGCCGAAGTTTCAACAGCTGACGTTCGTTCAAATCAATCACCTCCGACTTGTGATCATAGTAATCCTTGACATCTCCAAACGCAAATATCTCCAAGATATTTTCCAAAGCGGAATCATCGCAGTTGTTGCGAAGAAAGTTGTAGGAATTGTAGCTTAGATCCTCGAGCTTAGCTAATATCTCCTGCTTGTTGGCCATGGTAAAGTATTTAGAGAAAGAGTATAACATGAAAGATATCGCGGTGTAAAGATTATCGAGGAAAATGCTTGAAGTAGCAACGATCCTAAACCACGGACCTGAAAGATTCATCAAGAGGACCTGTAGTGACCCTGGAAGGAATTTAAAGTTGATGTACTTATTTACAAAGTAAATTTTAGGCGAATGCTAGTTATCAGGGTAGCTGCTACTAGCTACCTTCATTCGATACTATGATAACCTAATAGGTGCGAGGTCCTAGCCTACTAGCGCCAATGTACATGCTATTGACATATTACAAACATTCGTGGTTATCACCGCAAATTACAACTCCAAACTCTCTCCCTGGACGTCATCATTGTTCTCTCTTCCTAAAACATCTTCGTCCTCCTCATCATCATTCTCATCATCATCACCTTCATCGTTGTTCAAGTCCTTGAAGACAGACTCGTCGGGCATCTTTCTCATCTCCCACTGCGTCTTAAAAAGAGGACCTATCTTCTCTATCCATCTTCTTCTCTTGTCCAATAGAGCCTTGAATGAAGCGTTGGTGATCAAATGGGTGGTCTCGCCACCAGTGCTGCTCTCTTTGTGATGGCCACTCCTTCTCTTCGACCTCTTCGGCGTAACATTGATTCTTCTACGATAATGCTGCTCCACCTGCTTGTCCAAATCTTCCAAGATGGACATATATTCCTGCCATGCAAGCTGCTCCTCAATGATGGGAATAAGCACCTTCTTTCTTCTGTTATTGCGTTTCTGTAGAATCTTGAGATCCTCCTGCAATCTCCTTATTTCTCCACAGACCTCATCGTCCTCTTTCCGTTCGACCCATTCTTGCTCGAATCCAGGATCATTCAACGTCTGCTGAACATTCATATACACACCAATGTACTTCAACTCTCTCTTCATTCTCTTGTCCAAGGAATCGTAGTCTGTCTTCACAAAAGAAAGCGGCTTGCCAGCTTGGTCCGGTAATTCAGAAGATGATCCTTCTATTGGCATGTCTCCGTCTTCATTATCACCCATATAACTGTCCACACCATTCTCCATCCACTTATCCTCTTGAGCCTCTAAAAACGACTCTTCACCAACTAAAGCCGACAAAATTCTCGAGGTGAACGGTCCACAAGACACCTTGTCTCCCTCCAATGCAGAGGCATCTATATCATCAGCAGAACCCTTAGGATCCACTGATTCCTTCATCTTTGAAACCATAATCTTTTTGGCCTTCATCTGGATCTTCTGCTGCTCAGCAACAGATAATTCATCCTTGCCAGCTGCAAGAAGCTTGTCTTCCTCCTTCCACATATCAACATACGAGGGACCCAATGGTGGCATCTGAAATGCCTCTTTCTTGTCGTCGTAGTCCTTGGGAAGATGTTGGCTAAGAATGGATTTTTGGCGCAAAAACTTGAGGTCATCGTCGGTGTAGTTGCGGAAGAAGGGCTCTACATAGGACTGGAAGGACGTAAAGGCAACCTGATTGGACGGTCTGTTGGCGGAGAAATCTGTTGTTGGAAGAACACCCGGAAAGTAGGCCTTAAGATTGTCTGCAGGGTATTCTGCCACGGCGTACTTCTTCTTAAGATACTCTCGTTCGTTAGGGGCCTCTTTCTTGGCCTTCTCATCATCGTATAACTGCAAGCTTCGTATTGCAGGGTCCAGCATTTTTCGGATGTCAAAATGCGTGTAATGACGGCCCTTATACACCGACGGTATAAAACTCTTGCCATGTTCCTCATCACTGTCTTCTTGTTTCACGGATTCCTCATGAGACGAAGCTGGCTCCTCATCTGATTCGGCAATTGTCGGCGTT
The DNA here is from genome assembly GCA_030565225.1 of Allodekkera sacchari. Classification (NCBI taxonomy): domain Eukaryota; kingdom Fungi; phylum Ascomycota; class Pichiomycetes; order Pichiales; family Pichiaceae; genus Allodekkera; species Allodekkera sacchari. The sequence goes on from JAJMBG010000037.1 coordinate 16,281, forward strand.
ATGTCTTTCCTCTGGCCATTGGCCGTAATGATGATACTTCTTCTTCTACGTTTTGTCGGGTTCCTCAGCACATCTTCGTCGTCGTCAGCGGCAGCATCATCGGCACCAGCACCAGCAGCGCCAGCACCAGCGCCAGTACCAGCACCAGGAGCGCTTTCCGTGCGAATATGGATCTTCTCTCCATCCTCTCCGCCGCTGATCTTGATTATCGTCCTCTTGCGGCTTCCTTCTTCGGACTCCTCCTTCTCATGCGCCAAAAGATCCTTATGCTCGTCCATCCACTTGCTATCTTTGTCGATTCCTTCTTTGAGCTTATCTATCAATCGGCTGAGCATGTCCTGCACCGCTTCCAGCTTCTCTGTGTCCGGAGCCTTGAACATCGAGTCACCTTGAAGTAACCCGACGCTTTTGTCGTAGTCGAGCTCCAACTCCTTGAGTATCGACTCCACTATCTTGGACGGCTCATCAGAATGTGCTCGAAGCGATATCTTCAAAGTAGTCGACCCTCCACCTTCTTCCTTTATATGTGGAGACGCTGTCTGCTGCCTGCCTCCTCGCTTCGAAAGCCCTTTCCCTCTTCTTCCTCTTCCATAGCCTCTAGCTGCCATTGTATTGTGTTTCGGCCTTGTGTGTATTAGAGATTACTCACCACGTCTGGGTGTCCGTTATCTGTGGTAATTGTATGGGGATATCAGCAACCGCCTGCTTGTTTGCAACTTACAATACCTGACGTATAATAGCACCTTTGGATACGACTTTTTACCCGGCCAAATCTTTGCTGTGGTCCACGTTATCTTCTACAGGACTACAATGAAATATACTATTATCTGCTCGAGAGTTGGAAAATTTCAAAGCCGCGTATATCACCGCGCTCAAGTTGACCCAGCGCTTCGAAAGCAGTGAGAGTCGAATTACGAGGTAAAGTGAAGGGAGGTGATAAGTAGGTCAGAGTGATAGGGTGTAAGAGGAGGCTAGCTAACTAGCTGGAGATGTAGGTATTTGGACTATATGTAGAAAATTGTGAGAAGAGATTGTGGGTGCAAAAAAGGATTAGTGGTCCTTTGGACCATGGATGGATCTGTCTTGGTAGATGGTACTAAGATGGATGCTGTAGAAATAGAGTAGACAGTAGAGAAGCGGTGTGGCATATGAGACGAAAAACAAATAGTCCAGAGGTAATAAATAGACTTCAGGACTCAGGTCCAGGAAGAATGGTAGAAAAATATCGGAATTCATAACGCCTGGTTAGGTGTCTGGATGGGGAAGACCTGGGCACCCGACTAATGGTCCTGCTGTACTCTGTAGACTCCGAAAAGATGCTACAACTGCTCTTGGAACGATAACTCAGACCCCAAAAACGTTTAACAGTTTTTACCGTAAACGCATTACAAATCTAAACGCTCTGTATGCGCTCCGAAACTGCTTCCTCTCTTGCCTGTACTATTGTCACTTCTAACACCAGCCAAACTGTACCGCATTTGTCTGGTGACATTCACAACCGTTCATCCTACTACCTCTTCCAGTATCTTATATTATGTACATGCTCTACTCCAAGTCGGCTATCTTCCTGATATCCACCTTTCTATCCTCTTGGGTCACAGGCCTCTCCCATTCCTTTGGAAACTGGTACACCTTCTTGTTTCTGCGGGACCTCTTGGCATACTTGGCATCGGTATATCTCTTGTCTAGAGGAACATCGGAAAACTCCTGTGGATTGTTTTTCGACTCCTGGACCAAGTCCTTGAGAATGTCCGATAGGAAAGTGGCATTCTGGGAAGGTTCTAGGAACTTGTCCGACGACATCTTGAATATGTCAGTGGTGTAATCATATCTAGGGCCGGCCAAAAGCTTAAACTTGTGGCTTGCATCCTTGTCCAATCCCAACTCTGCCACCTTCAACTGCACAACGACCTTTCTCTCGGCAGGATTCTCTTCTCCGAGAAAAGATGTGTACTTATACACAGCGGGCTTCTCAGACTTGTTGGGAGGGCTGTAAGGCTTTCTGTACTTGCTCAACAGAGGAAGGTCAAAGGCAGCCTTTCTGTTGAACTCCAACCGATCTCGAAAGTCTCTGACGATGTCCTGAGCAACCGTCGGATACTCGTCGTACTCATTTGTCTCGTCCATCTCATCCATATACTCTCCTTCTAGAAGGTAGTTATCGTAGTCCGTCTCGGTATCCGCCTCAAACTGCTCTGCCTCCGTGTCGTAATACACCTTCTGTATGAACGCTGCCTCTGCAGGGTTTCTGGCTGTGGATAGAAGAGCGTCCAACTCCTCCTTGGAGCGCCTATAATCCTTTCCCAACAGTGTCACTCTCTTTTTGTGCAACTTGATGATCGTATCCTCTGGCAATCCCTTCCATAGATCGGGACGGTAGATGAGAGAAGCATCGTCTAGGTTGTACTTGAGCTCTTTCTTGAGATGCTGTATTTTGGTGTCAACATCCACTTTTTTCTCGTTAAAGCAGCACCGGCTGCTAGAGAGACTTCTGCAAGCAGACCAGGTATTCACTTTGAGCACCTGCTTACTGCCTACCCTTGCGATTCTGCCCAACATGCTTGATGAATAAAAACTGCTTGGCTGGTGGACGATGAAAATTTTCACTTTCCGGTGAGTGCGATTGTGCGGTGTGATTGAGCCTGAATATACGGGGTAGAAGATATGCACAGAGAGAGGCATTAGAATGTGCTGCCATATGGGAGAGGGAAACGGAATACACTTATGTACAAGATATGGAAGCCGTGATGCTAAATATGTAGATATTATTATGGAACAGCCAGCTAAAGGCCGGTGTTGCCTGTCTTTAGCGTTGTGAGATGGCTACTATGCGGGTGGGTGAAGTGAGGCTTTTCTGGCGCTTAATTTTCTCGAGCATGGCTGGCATGCGCAGGACATGAACAACCAGCAGACCAACAAGATTTGATGGGTAGGGTCGACTACCATGGTAGGATTGAGTTTCCGTCACCACGTTAAAATTCTGTAGACATATCTCCAACAGAAATCCAGATTCTTTGATTCTGCCGTGTGCTTTACCAGAAGAGCAGACGATGCGACTAATTGCTACAGGGCTGGTCGGCCCAAGTGTTCTGTGGATGTAATTTGTGCTGTGTAGAAGTGACGTGAGTTGGTGGATGTAGAAGATTGTATACACTGCTTTGTGGTTGCTTTTTCCAGACCGTAGCTACATCCTAAACCGAATGAAGAGTGCTGCTAGGTTGGCAGTAACCAGGAAATGTAAAAGCAGGCCACATAGAGTTACAGCGATATAGAGTATAGAGTTACAGAGCTACAGAGTTACAAAGTTACAGAGCAACAGAGCAACAGAGCTACAGAGTTACAGCAATGCCTCCGGACTTCGATCCTGCCTGCTACAGGTGCTCCAATTGTCCAATAAAGAGCGGCACTTCTTCTTCCTCCGTCTCTGACAAGGCACAAAACCTTTTCACTTCACCTGATTTCTGCACCAGAATTTCCACTGAAGCTCTAACCACACCTCCTGCTAATACCCTCTCTCAGCACTCACCGCGCTTGCGCTTGATGCAGACAGGTATTACACAGAGATTCTAACCTTTGCTCGTTGCCATTGGTCACTGCACCACCAGTTGCACGACAACATTGCATTGTCTATCCTGCTTCCAACTATTCTTCTGTTTCTCTTTATGCCTTCCCTTCATACCAGTCTCTTTCGACCCCCTATATCTCTTCTCCTCCCTACCCGCAGTAGCCGGCCGCATCCATCGCTCTAAGCGCCGATAGTGTTTTGCTCCTGCATACTCCCCAGCTTTGTTGAGCTCCGCGCTTATTCGAAAATTTTTAACTATGTGATAAATTCAAGAACAGAAAGATTACTGCTTATTCCGTTAATTACTCTGCACCCGCCCAGTGTTCAGCATGACTATACTTCAGGACCTCAAGATCGATAATTTGGACAAGCTGCACAGCTCGAAGCTTCTGGATCAGATGAGCACAGACGATTTGCTGCTAAAATTAGTGTCCAGCGTTTCATCTTTGGAACAGCAGGTGCAAGACCTTAAAGAGAAGCTCAGCCACTACGATAAACTCGAGAATCTTGTGGACATGGACGACAATTCCGATGTTGAGGAAAGGGACTCGGTGTTGGACTACCCCAGCTCCGACTCGGAAGATTCCGACTCCAACAACGTTCCTATGGGCTATACTCCCATGTATGGCACCCCAGCAATTTCGCAGACCGATCTCTTGAAGATGCCACAGAACAAGAAGGAGAATCTTGTGACGCCCTGGCCACAGTTAACGCTTAACCAGATGGCTTCCCGCTTCAAATTGTCCAAGGATTCACTTCAGAAAACAGCCGACCGAATAAGCGCTCACAACCGAAGTGACGACCCGATGCTTAAGCCGATTCGCACAGACGATCTATCGGACGGCAGGTCACAGCTGGATAACGACGCCGGTGCCCAACCAGATGCCGCTGTTTTGGATGTGGCTGCAAGCCAGCACAGCACGTCGACGCTACTGTCGTTGTTCAACGAGCATATTCTCAAGCCGTCGACCAAAAGACTCAGGGATTCGCTCAAGGACTGCTTGGACCAGCTAGAGAAGGAGAACGAGATTTCCAAGAGACAGAGTCTGCCTCTGCAGCAACCCTTGAAGTTTGTTCGGCTTTCGGGTTCTGTCTTGAAGTATTCCATCACCCCCGACTTCAAGTACAAATGCGACTGCTGCGACATGGTGTTCGAGAAATATCCTGACATATTCAACCACAAGAAATCAGAGCACCCCTGGGAGATGCTGAGGTATCATACGGTCAGCCAGAAGCCACAGACTTCTTTTCTAAAGACCAAGGCTTCGCAGGCCAAGAAGGAGTTCAGAGCTTCCATAGAACAGCGCTCCAGAGAGACCACTCCAGGATCTGAATTTACCAGGTCTTCCAATAGACCTAAATCCTGGGACTTGACACCTTTCTACAGCAAGAGAAGCGATTCTACCTTCTCATGTCTTCTCTGCTCAAGAGCACCTTTCAACTCGTACCATGCGGTGTATACACATCTTAGGAAAGTTCACTACAACAAGGAAAGAGATGTCTACGAGTCATTCGAAGGCCCACCTAGAACGCGGTCCGGCACTCCTCCACCAAAGGTGACCAAGAGAAGAGGAAGACCACCGAGATCTGCCAAGAGAGATCCATTCATAATTTCGAGATTGGGAGCATAATCAAGCCGAATGGATGTTTAATGCAAGGATATTGGGTTGGGTACTGCCAGGACTATAATGACGGATCAACAGCTCCGCATACAAATTGAACAAGGATGAATTGCGCTAGGTATTATATTAAGTTGGCTCTGGTAAGATGTTTCGTCTAGACGAATGTTTGCTACCATTATGTACGCGCCTGTCAATGTATTTTAGATAAACGAGAGATGCAGATTGGTTTACGGATTGGTGTGTTTGCGCAGCCGGATTCTAGCAGCAGCAACTGCTATGCCAATCGATAACGTAGGTTGCCGAATGGAGGAGAACTCAAAGCACAGGTGAGTAGGACTCGTAGCTGTTAAAACGTTCAGCACGAGTGCCAGAGAATCCATACGTCACCACTCCCTAGCTTATTGACTACTTCAATATCTATCTGTCTTATGATAGCATACACAATATAATAGATTACATCGACAAAATAAGACTAAAGAAAAAGAAATACATCAGACTAAAAACACAGAAATTATCGCAGAACTCGACATAGACATCGTCACGAACAGCTGTCCGCTTATTGCTGCTGATGTTCAGCCTTCTTCTTCTTCTTCTTTTCCTTTCTTTTTAAATCGTCCTCAGGAGATCTCTTTTTGCTGTAGCCGTTGGGAATGATGATACCTTCAGGCTTTTTTGGAGGAGCGTACGACTGTCCAGTCTCCTTGGCCAAGTTGTATTTCTTCATCTCCTCGTCGTACTTTATCTTCTGCTCATCATATAGCTCCTTCCATCTCATTCTTTCTGGCTCTGCAAGCACTTTCCACCTCCGGGAGGTTTCCTGAGCGATTTCCGGCTGCGACAGAGGAGCGTCGCCAGCCCGTAGTCTCTCCTTGATGATAACATCCCTCATGTAGTTGGAGTACAGGAAGAAGGAGGTGAGAGGCTTCTTAGGAGCGTTTGGATCTCTGGTTCTTCTCTTCTTCTTTGGCTCTTCAGCAGGCGATGTTGTGGCCTGTGCTTGCTGTTGGGTCTGCGCCTGGGACTGAGCCTGGCCGGACGACTGCTGGCTAATGGAGGTGTGTTGTGGCTGCGGAGTCAAAAGAGCCTGCTCAAACAAAGGAGGAGCAAGGTATTGAGGCTTTGCGTCGACGACGTTGAAGAAGTCGACGGCAGCTTTGGAGGCGTCATTAGCAGCCTTGGATAGCTCGAACAAGGATGCGATTAACTGGTGTGTTAGTAGCGTACATGGATGGATGGATGGGGGTGCCTGTGTCAGAGCCTGTGCCTGGTAGGGCTGTGGCCATGGCGTATAGTGTACCAGGGCCCAGTGGGGTGCAAGCGATTTATGCGGCAGCGCGAAGGGAGCTGTGTTGTGGTTGCGGTGGCAGCAGCAGCAGCAGCAGCAGCGAAGCGGGAGAAAACAAATTCGCGGGTTGGCCAGACGAGACACACATACACCAGGCAGGCCGCGCAGTTCAGGGGATCAGGTCTGGCGGCAGATGGTGTAGCGAGCGCATGGTGGACTAGGTGGACTTGGTGGAAGGCAAAGAAAAAGTTGTTTACTTACGGCGTCCTTTGCAGCCTTGAACTCATCCACACTGTTTGGGGGGTTGATGGATTGGGAGGAATACGGATTTTGGGTTGGAATTCCCAATTGAGGATCAAACATTTTAGAGCTTGGGTCAGTGGAGTCGGTCAATTTGGAAGTTTTGGTCAATTTGACGGCGAGTAGAGCCAAAAGAGAGGAAAAAGTGGTCACTACGGGGGGAAAAGGGAAAACAGTCACCACTCGCAGGTGCCGGGAAATTTGTGGTGGAGAATACGCGCCAGCGCGATGCGATCGGTGCGATCACGCACGCAGCAACGCACGGGAATGTGTGGTGGCCGCTGGTGGCAGTGGAGTGGTGGAGTGGTGGAGTGGTGGGACGAGTGATGGGAGGGACTGGACCAGGTGGTGGTGGTTGTGGTGGTTGTGGAGAAGGTGCCCCCACAAGAACCGCATGGGGCGATGAGCACCATGCGGCCCATGAACATTACGGGGAGACGGAGCCCCGTGGACTAGATGCCTGATGAGTGCTAGGTGCCAGATGCCACGCAGAAGGATGGTCCGTTCTGTCGGCATCGGGGTGGCTGCACCAGCTGTCGTGACGGTCTCTTGGACAACTCACAATGTTATATCATTGGCCAGATTGTGGCCAAAAAAAAAAAAGCCTACGACTGCACCCAAAACATCGGCCTATAAGGTCGGACTCGGCGTTGCTTATCGCACTTCGCTGCATACACCACAGGCAGCACCGCCGCGAAACGCGCTTCTTCCTGCAGCGGCTTGTTTTGTTCTTTTTTTTTTTTTTTTTTTTCGTTCTTTGGATTTTGCAGTGGCATGGGTCCATGCGGTGTGCTGAGATAACGGCCGTTTGACCAACAGGAGGGCGGTGCAGCTGGCGGCTGAGGCCCGGCCACCGAGGAATGGCCCGGTGTAGTCACCAGGATGTGTGAAGAAGCCGAAGAAGAAGAAGAGGAAGTAGGTAAATAGGTAAATAGGTAAATAGGTAAATAAAGAAAGGTCAGAAGCGAACTAATAAATCCCGAAACAAAGACATATAGAACTGAATAGCAAGGCCGGAAAAGAAGCAATAAGAACAACTAGGAGAAGACTGTAAGGACAAGAGAAGCGAGATGAGAGAATTCAGATTAGTGCGTCTCGTTTCTCGTTGGTGCGGCAGGAGCTTTGTACAAGGAGGCTAGCTACCAGGCGGTGCCGGGCTCTACAAGGCGCTACAAGGAAGCTACAAGGAAATTACAGATACCGTTACAAACAGCATTACAAGGAAGCTACAAACAGCACTTCAAACAACACTGCAAACAGCACTGCAATTTTTGGTGACAAAGTTCAGTGCAAACTCCGCTGAAAAAAAGTATATTGATTGCTCTTTGCTGCTTGAGTGAGAGCTTAACACTTGGGCCTTACGTGTGAAGTTGTCTTGATTTTTTTTTTTTTTTTTTTTTTTTTTGGATTTGACAGCTCAGGTGACTTGCTACCTGTGACTTTTGGTGTTACTTGTTTTGGTATTTCTTCCGCTTATTTTTGGACTCGTTATTGCCTCTCTTTTGATCGCTGACGTTAATACGTGGCTGCTGTTCTCCTTCATCTTGAAAGACGCCATACTTAGGCCTGCTACGACTTTCTAGTTTGCATTTTGGTGCTTGAACATTTCATCTAGCGAAACTACAACTCACGACACATGGGTTGTAACCATTAACTTTTCTTCATTGGCTCTTCTGCATTGATTCTTCTGCATTAGTTGTCCAGCATTAACTTTTCTTCATTGATTCTTCTGCATTGATTCTTCCTCATTGATTCTTCTGCATTAGTTCTTCGGCATTAGTTCTTCGGCATCAGCTTTTCTCCATTGGTTCTTCGGCATCAACTTTTACAGGACGTCTATCTACCATAGAACATATCCACTTTTTAAAGGTTTGGTTAATCCTGTCAACAAATATTGAGCTCATACCAGACTCAGAAACAGTTGTTGTCTTTCTTCAACTTGCCATAAGCTCTGCTTGTGCGCTTCCAGAAAATATCGTATCAGATAACAGACCCTAAGTATCAGCTTTAATTCCTTTATATCAATCTGAACGTTCGCTTGCTTCGATCGATGCCCACACTACATTCAATTCGACGATGGTTCGTCGACTTTCCATCAAGCAAGCTTCGTGGTAGTTATAACTACCAGGAGTTCATCTCTAACTACGTATTCCTACTGGGAGGACACCTTCGCACCACTGTAACCGCACGGTCCCGTGTTAAGGACCTTAAAATAACGTTTCTACCGCTAACGGTGACACTCGTGGCGTTTCCATTTGTCTTGTTCGTCATTTTCGAGGCCAAATGGCTCTGGAACAATGTATCCGGCGCAGTGGTCATTCTATTTGCATACATCTGGGCTCTGGCCTTCTACAATCTCTTGGCCGCTGCATTGTCCGATCCCGGCACGCTCCCTAGAAATATTCACATCGTGGACAATCTGACTAGAGAAGGTCTACCGGAAGAGTATCACAGCTGGCTGGAAATGCCCGGCCCTATCGGCAAAAATGGTAAACCAACAACCGTATACGCAAAGTACTGCACTTCGTGCTACACATGGCGGCCAGCAAGAACTGCTCATTGCTCCAGATGCAATGTCTGCATAGCCAACATGGATCATCACTGTCCTTGGTTGGCCAATTGCGTCGGACAGCGGAACTATTCGTATTTTTTCATGTTCTTGGTGTTTGCCATTTTTAGCTGCTCGTACCTAATGGCAACCAGCTTCTACATTTATAGAAAAAGAGGCATCGCCCAGACCAAGATTGTGCTTTTCCTTGGAATATATGCTAGCGTCGGGATCGTTTACCCTGCTATGCTCTTGGCATACCACATAGCCCTCGATTTGACTGGAATAACCACAAGGGAATATCTAGGGGCCAATCGTGTTGGAGGCAGGAAAGCCTTGGAGGACGTATGTGGTCTTCCTTTCAATTCAGGAAGTTGCGTGGGTAACTTCAAGCGCCAATTAATTCGACCCAGAGGTACTGCCAACGTGGCATTGACCGCCAGACGCAGGGCGGGAGACGGACGGTTTGAAATGATAAAAATTGGCCAGGTATAATGGACGGTATAATATAGTAGCGGCCGCAGGCGCATAGCTTGCATGGTGTGGAGCTAGTACTAGTAGGTGATGCGGTACATGCACCCAGGTTCCGATGCTGACTACTTATGTGTATGAGGTTGTGTGCACCAGGGAAAGGAGGTGGAACAGCAATGGCTACGAAAATCCAACCTTAGTTTACAGGATGCTGTCCGAACTTACGGCCTACGGCGGTGACGAAGATCGCTGACAAAAAAAAAGTAAGACTTGAGAGAGACAGGTAAATAGCAGTTGTGTAGACCCTAACTACTGCGGGTATTTTACACCACAAGCAGCTATGCCAGGCAGTTTTAGCCTTCTGCACTGATCAACACCCGCTTAGCCCCCCATAAAGTTTCAATTAAGGCATGTATGTTTCCTAACCACTGCCATGGGCCAAAATCATAATTCTAGCAGAACACACTAACACTAATGAAGCTCCCTCATGTACCGAGCATAGTAATTGTCCGAGACTGGCCCCGCGGTGCATTATCGCTCGGAGTTTTTTCCCGGGACGGAAGACCATTTTACCAGGCGAATGTCACCGGTTGCCCAGCAATAATATGCCATCTAAACCAGTTGCAATATGGCTACTGCTGAAGAATCACAAAACTTCATGGTAAGTCGAAAAAGAATATACACAGACTACCTAATTTATGGTCTCCTTTTCACGTGCAGTAGCATCTGGTAGCCAGCACTGGACAGGGGCGCTGCTATCTGCGGAAAATTTTTTTCTCAATTTTCTTTGCAGCAACAGTTTTTCTGATTTTTTTTTTTTTTTTTTTTTTTAACCCCAGTTCATAAGTGTGGTATTGTGCTGCGGGTTTTCTTTTTTTTTTTTTTTTTCTCTATTGGTACAGTACCAATAACGGTTCTGTATCGTATATAGAGAGGAATTTCTGCTGTTGGATCACGGTTGCCGGGGTAGATAAAGATCTGATTCTTGTTCAAATTTTTTTTTGCCATCGTTTTCTTTTCTTTCTGTTTTGTGACTACACTTTTACACGGCCTCTGATCTCTTCGCAATGCGTATCTTCCGTTCTACACAGCATTTTGATTATCCCTGGGAACAGGTCAGTGCCGCAAACTGGCAGAAGTATCCCAACGAGGTTTCTACTCATGTCACATCAGTGGACGTCCTACGAAGAGAGTACGATCCCGTCAAGGAGTTGTTGACCACAGAGCGTTTGATTGTGTGCTGCCAACCGATTCCGAGATGGATTTCATTTCTTGTGGGAGGTGTGAACAAGTCGTATGTTCGAGAGGTTTCCGTTGTCGATAGGAAGAGCAGAAAGTTGGTGATGAGGTCTTGCAACATGACTTGGAGCAGCTTGATGCGGGTGTATGAGACAGTTGTGTACACTCCCGACCAGGAACATCCATTCAGAAGAACTCACTTTGAGCAAGTTGCGGAAATCACAGCGTACACAGCCGTCAAGACACTTACCGACAAGCTGGAGGACTGGAGTGTCGAGAGATTTGGACAGAACGCATCGAAGGGTAAGATGGGCTTCGACTCGGTGCTCAAGAAGTTCGACGCCAAGTGGAGCTTCAACTTTGATGAGTTCTCCGACAAGACGTGTAAGCTATTCGATGAGTTGAATTCGAGAACAGACGAGGTCATCAAGGGTATCAGTGAGAAGAAGGAGGGTATGTTGAAGCAGGTTAACCAGAAGACTAACGAGGTGCTCAACGGCACCACCGATGCCATTCAGGTAGTTAACAACAAGACACAGAGCTATCTTTGGCAGGTGTTTGCTGCGGTGACCTCAATTTTTCACAAGAATTAAGTGAGAATCGGCAGAGGTAGTTAGAGGTGATAAGGAGGCCCGCTTCTGATTGGAGGCAGATGGTTTGGTCATGTTAGTGACCAGTATAACTAGGGTGGGCTCCGGCACAGTCTGGAGTCCCGTATTTTGCATATAGTTTACCGTTTCGCTTTATTACGGTTCGATTTAGCATTTGTTACGGACGATGACGTTATTTTTTTTTTTTTTGTTGTTGTATATAGGTCTTTCGTCTTTATATAGTGTTGACTTCTCCGCTTGCAGAGTCTTCAGATTTAGACTATTGAACGAATGATGAAAGCAAGTAGTTTCTAAAGAGCTGTGTGCGCTTTTGGTAGTCTGTGGGCGGCGTTAATGTGACTTTTGTAGAGTCTCCAAGTCATATGTGTAGTAGCTCGCAGCAGCAGAGGATCTATGCCTTGAGATTTGAACAGTATCCGGTAGAGACATAATTCCACCGGTACAAGCACCCAGAAACCGTATCCAAAAATTCTTTTAATTTGATATAACACCAACAAAATTAGCCAATTCGACTACACGAAAATTTTAAATTGCAAGGCTGAACTAAAAATCTTTATTTCATTTTATCTAAACTTTTTCTGAAGCGTCTGTTGCAGGCCTTCTTACTTGGCTACCACTAGCACTGCATCTTCCGCAAGGTAAACGCTCAGCAGCACTGCCTGCCTTCATGCCTGCCTGCCTTCATGCCCCAGAGCTAGAAAACCTCAGAGATCATAGACACCGGTAGCGCTTCAATCGCTGCCAAAGACGATGTTGCTTTGTTACATCTTTGGTTGATCCGCTCCGTCTACAGCTCTGTAGCCACTGGCCTCCAGCTCTGCAGCCACCTCCACCCCGCTTCCCCAGATGGAATATAACGATCAAGGCGGTGCTCCCACACCCACACCCGCATCTCGCTCACTTTGTGTTTCTTTCACCATGCCATACATATACCCTCAGCACACAGAACCACAGATAGCACCATCTACTTATTACTCAGCAAACGCACGACCATGTATATCTGCGTTTTTCCGACTTATGTTTTGCCTTCATCCTCTTCTGCTGCTGCCTTCTGCCCATCTTCGTGCAGTCAACGGCTGTTTCTTCTTCGTCATCTCGTCCTGCCGTCCTTCTCTCTCTTTTCTCCTCCCTCTCCGCTCTTCTCTATCTGGCACTCCTATTTATTATTTTCTCAAACAGGAAATACACCACATCATGGCCCGCGGATTCTGCCCACAGTAAACACGCAAAAAGCTAATAAACATGCCAACTTTCTCTGCCTTTGTAGATCCATCCTTTATCCTCTTTTGTCCTCAAGTAGCCCAGCACTCTTTCTGCGCACAAACCACTTCAGCATCACGTACGTTTAATTGCGATGACTTCGTCCACCTCTTCCGTCCAGGAGAACGTCGAGTCACCAGAGAACATGATGGCTTCCACCAAGTCGAGCGAAGAGTTGTTTAAGATCGCCAACGAATCCGTTGACGACATGTTGAAGCAGATCAAGTCCCAGGACCCGGCCACCGTCGACGAAGCCGAAGTGGCGGCCGAAGTCGACGTGGCAAACACGTCTGGCATCTCGTCCACGTCCGACACTGCACCATTAAAGATCCAGAACAACCAACAGCCGCCACATCTTAAAGGCCCACGATCACTAAAGGCGTCGCCATACAAGCAACACAAGTCTGTCACAATCGACCCGACTCCCACGGGCATGCTGGAGTTCGAGTCCAGCAACGAATCCGGCAACGAGTCCAGTAATGAATCCGGTAACAAGTTCGACATCGAGTCCGGCGACGACTACTCTACAGAAGAAATCATCTTGAAGAGCTCCGAGACAAACATCACCAAGAAGATTCCTGTTTCGCACCGGCCGTTGCCCAAGATCGTTCCCTCGGCATCCGATTATTCCATCAAGTCGATGCCGAACATGCCGACGCCAGGTGCTGCCAATTCTTTCGGTTCTGTGACCGGATTGGCTGCCAAAGGCGCTGCCAACGTGCCAAGCATCAATCCAAGTGTCAACGAATCCGGATACTCCACCGAAACGCGTACGTTATCAACTTCTACCCTAGGACCAGCCACCAGTGACAATCTTCTTGGTGACAGCCCACAGATACAGGAAGACCCCAGCCACGACCAGTTGACCCAAACAGCTGCGGGCAAGCCCTCCCTTAAAGGTATGGTTGGTAAGCTCTTAAGAACGATCTCTGGCTCGCCACCTCTAGATTCAAAATCCAGCCACTACATTGCCGGCAGAAACGTCTCCATGAACTCTATTAGAGCTATGTCAACCGTTAGCTCTCTTACGAACGAGTCGGACTTTGCTTCTGCTGAGGAGGGCGATTCGGATTTTGACAACTCTACAGACAAAGATCACCTTGCAGGACTAGACGAGTCCGATCTCGTGAACGATACCGTGATTATTAGTAAGGTCGATACCAATAAGGCAAGCGAGCCAGCTGACGACACTTCAGCATTGTCGTCCGCCTCTATAATCCACCAAACAAAAACCGAAGGCGATGACCAGAACAGAAACAGCGCAATTCCTTCTTCTCAAGCAGCTGAATCCCAAATTTCGCAGAGAAACATTTCCACCGGTTCCCAGGTCAGCAGCATACCTCCAGCCGGCTATAAACTTGAAATTTCTGCTTTTGATGACGACCCGTTCTCCTTTGATAATTCTGACTTTGTCACACTTGACACGAGCAGGAAAAGTTCTCAGAATTCTAGTAAGCCTTCAACCTCTAGCTCTAACAGTAGAGTCTCCAGTAAGGGCTCTACCGCAACCGGATCCACCAGTGCTACCAGTGCCGAGGCTTCGCCAAGAAGCGAGCTACTGGAAATCTGGTCTAACCAAGATTCTTTTAAGAGGATTGGAAAGTCTCAATTTCAAAGTATAAAGCCTATGGAACCTCCAAGACTTGTTTCCGAAAGGGCCCGTCCGAAGTCTGTTCACATTATTTCTCCAAGAGAAAAGTCCAGAAGATGGAGTGCCAGAAATTACACTCCAAGATCTTGGCTTCGTAGCCAACTTCAAGTTCTACCAAATGGTATTAATGCGGAGGCTTTGTTGAACGAGCCCGATGAGAATTTGACTGAGGAAATGAAGCAGCTCAAGCAAGAAATGCTTTATGGCGAAAGAAGTAAATCGGATTACCAGAAAATCGCTGATACAAAAACGAACTACACAGACCGAAGCAGCAATGGAAAAGCAGAATACGTAGATGCAAGAGAATATAACCAGTCTCAGGAAAAAGATTCTGCCGAAAATTCCGATGATGATGATAATTTAAGCATCAAGTCCGATGAGTTACTTCCTGCTGTGAATGTTTCGGATGATATTGATGACAAATCAATCTCACAGACTCCTCTTAATTCTTCCGATATTTCGTTTGCAGGAGAAAAGCATATTCCTGCCTCCTCCACAAGCAAAAACGTTACCAAGCTTTGGAGAGATGGTACATTGTCTGTCAAGCGAAGAGTAAGCTCTACTAAAGAGAATGACAGAGTTCCAATTAGGCATATATCGCCTAGCGAGATGAAAGAGTACATGATTCATAAAAGGTTAGCCAGCAATGAGTTCGCGATTAAGGAGGCCAGAGGCAGTTCAGATGTCCTAAAGGCAGCTCCTCCTCAAGAAGAGCAGAAAGGATTAGTCCTTGATTCCATTTACACCTTCTCTGATGATGATGACTACGAATCAGTGGTTGAAAGTGTTCCCGATTTAGCCATTTCCACCGGCTTTGTTAGTCAAACTCCACAAGCGCCTCAAACTCCTAGGTTATCTCACCATGACTTCCAGAGGCCACTATCGGTGCCATGCTCTCCCCACAAAGAGCTGGATGAGAAACGACTTAGTCTTCAGGAAAAGATGAAAACCAGGATCAAGGAAGAGCAGGAACAAAAGATGCGTCATGCACAAGCTCAGAAGGAGTTCAGAGAGAATATACGCAGACAGGCGATGTCTCAAGGAGATATAGCAGCCAACCTCACTAAGGTGCAGTCCTCTGATCAAAGCAGCGGAAAGTATGGTGTGTTCGTTCCAAAATCTAGAAAGCAGATTTCTGCGGCAATGGAAGCTGAAGCAAAATTAGAACCCCTCACAGTGAAAGCAGATTCTGATGAGACAGTCGAAGAAAAACCTGTGCATACCTACGCTGCATTGAAAGAGGCAAAGCCTAAGCTAATTAATGGTGAACAGGGACGGTTTTTCCTTCATTTTGAAGGTCTTGATAAGCTCGCTCTTCCAAATGTCACTGGACGTAATGCAAAGTTCCAGATTGTTCTTGACAATGGTATTCACCGTGTCAACACTGAATATTTGGACCTAAAGGATGCATTGAACATGAAGCTTAATAAGGAGTTTGAGTTCTTGGTTGGTGAAAGTCTGGAGATCATCGTAACGCTGAAGCTGAAATTTGACCGTCCTGCCGTTACAGTTGCTGAAGTAAGAGAGAGCAAGAAGATCAATTCAAAGAATATCCTGGCCAGGCTGTTTAGGATCAAAAACACTGTTGTCACTACTAAATATGTGGACAGGCCTTTGTACAACGATCGTCTTCCTCTATATCTCGCCACTGATGGCTCTTTTGCTAAGTTTTTGATCAATTTCGAAGATTTGAGAAACAGGGTTCTCTGCAAGCCACAGAATATCACGATAAGTGGATACAACGAATGGAAGCACTCCGGAAAGGAGATGTCGAGCGATGAAAAGCCATTCAAATTTAAGGTTTGTGAAATGAAGTGTCAAATGTTATTTATCCCAAGAACCTCGGAATACGAAGTTTTTCCAATAAGTATCAAGAACGCCATAAAGCAAGTGGAGGAAGTTCAACAGCTTTCAGAACTCGAGCATGAGGGATACATGTTCCAAGAGGGAGGAGACTTGGAAGTCTGGACTCGCAGATTCTTCAAGTTGAAAGGCTTTGATTTACTGGCATACAATGAAACAACTAATAAGCTTAAGGCCAGGATCAACTTAAAGAAAGTGATGTCGGTGATTTATCCAGGTATGCCGAGCGAAAAAGTAGATGGTGCCACGGATGGCAAAAAGAGACAGGTGAGTGAGTCACTCATATTGAATGATGGCTTTAGGCTTGAGTTTAATAATGGTGAGACAATGGATTTCGGATGTGATTCTAAAGAGGAAAGAAGCGGTTGGGTACACGCTTTGGAGGAGATTTCGTCCAAGAACCAGTTTAGGCTACAACCTTGGGTGAGGACGATGATGACCAACGCCGAGCCTTTGAGCGTTTAAAGTTGTGTAGTTTTACCCCTGATTTATACAGTAATTGAAATTTTTGGACATCAACCTTAGTAGCTGGTAGGATAGCGTCGCTGACATTTTTTTTGATTAATTTCAACTAGTTGGCTGACTATATTGCTCAATTCCTTTATTTGTGTGCTATTTGTGTGCTCGGAGAAAGTATGGAGTAGATAGTAATAGCCAGAGGGGAAAAGTGGTGCCATCGATGTCTCTACTAGTCGGATATTCATGAAGTTACCAAGGCGATAGGGCTGTATTGTTATGCAATGCCCAAACTGGTTGATTTGTAAAGATATCAGTTCCGTGATATCCCATCCCTGTCCCTAAGAGCTTCTGGACTATCTAGTATCCTCAATGGTAGCAATGGTAGCTACCATTGATTCCAGCGCTCAGGAAAGAGGGTACCGGCAAGACCGGTGAAATTACTGCATTAGGAAGGTGTTTGAAATTAATCGGCGTGCAAATTCAACGTTTTTCACTTGTCTGTCCGAGGCTTATCACCAAAAAATTTCCTAATAGGGCCGATTTTCGAAGGCCGATTACACCGGTAGCTCTCGAACAAGAAGTATGCACTTTGATAAAGCAAATCAGAGATATGTTCCTTGAAGTAGCATGTAGCAGTCGGTTATCCGGGGTCTTAATTTGGCACAACGGTGGTCCGTGGATCTCTCCTCGTGAACACAAGCTTGCGTGTTGCTTGCCATATATAAGCTGATTGGATTCTGCAAAGTTGACAGTACCGATTTTAATCTTTTATCAATCATCGAATACAAATCATCGTACATCAACACAATATGGCCGAAGCTACAGTTACTAGAGATTCAACAGTTTCCCAAGACGCCCATATTAAGATTCCTGCTCAGGACAGAATCACCGTTACTCCTATAGAAGGGTCTTCTTTGGGTGCCAAAGTCCACATGCCTTCGTACACCAATGATCCTTCGAAGTTGAACGACAGAGACTTTGCTGAGTTAAAGAGAGCTTTGCTCACATACTCTGTGTTGGTTGTTCCTAACCAGAAGAACCTTACTCCTGAGTCTCAGCATGCGTTAACTATCAGATTTGATCCAACTACCGGAACCAACTACGGTCATGATGAAAAGATTTTCCACAACAAGAACTCGATCTTGGCCAAAGACGGCAAATGTGTTCCAAGAAGGCCAGAAGTCATGATGGTTGGTAATGGATCTTTTGAAGCTGGTCATGAGGGTATGGGAGCTTTCACACTTGAGCATCCAATGCACAGCACTTTCCACAAGGAGCTGCTAACCAAGGAAGAGTTGGCAAACAACCAGACCAGATTCTACAGATGGCACATTGATGCCGCTTTGTACGCTCTATCTCCTCCAATGGTCACCACATTGTTGGGTGTTATTGTTCCACCAAAGACAGAAACCCAGACTATCGTTTACGACGACACAAACGAGAAGATCGACGTTGCCAAGGGTGCTACTGCTTTTGCTTCAGGTAAGATTGCCTTTGATTTGCTCTCTCCAGAAGACAAGGAGTTTGCCTTGAACACTACAGTTGTTTACGCCCCTCATCCATATATCTTCATTCACAATGCCAAGGCCACTTCTGACGGTTTGACCATGGAGTCGGACGGCTTGGAAACGCCACTGAACGAGCTGCCACCATGGGAGGAAAGGAAAGTCAAGAAGCTCCCTTTGGTTTGGACCAACCCAATCACTGGAAACCAGCATTTGCAGGTGCATGGCTGCTGTGTCTACAAACTTGTTAACACCAAGACTGGTGAAACGATTGCTGAGTTGGAGGAGGCCAGAAAGATTGTTCACAGACTCATGAGACCAGCAATTTCTCCTCAGCATATCTACTGCCACGCATGGAATGCCGGAGATCTTGCTATCTTCCACAACAGGGGTGTTATTCACTCTGTTACCGGCGAACTGGATCCTAGCGAGAAGAGATTGATGCACCAATGCAATGTTGCCAGTGGTGTCGATCCAGTTTGCAAGATATAAGTCATACTATTTTATTAAACTACCCTATTTAGTTTACTCATGCGAATTCGAATATTATGCCATCCGAAAAAAAAAAAAAAAAAAAATGTAGTTAGCGTTAATGCTACCTAAATCTTGGCAGTGATTCTAACCTAATCGTAAACAAATGCGTAAAACTTGTATTAACTAGATAATATACATGTACAGAGACGTTCGTAATCCACAATTCTACCTCCTTCTGGACCTGTAATTCTTGGGACCCGTGGCTCTGCCTCTGACTTCCACGTCTTTGTCTGCAGCATCTCTGGCGTTATTGTGGAATTTGTTGATCGACGACTCCGGTGTATTGGACCTTGGTCGAGACGGGAGCTTTGCATTTCCATCGTTTGTACCATGGTCCATATTATTTCCTTTGTTATTATTGAAAGCGCCACCAAACATGTTAGGCATGTTCGGCATATTTGGCATGTTCGCCATATTTGGCATGTTTGGCATGTTCGCCATGTTCGCCATGTTTGGCATGTTCATTTTCGGCATGTTCATCTTCGACATGTTCGGCATATTAGGCATTCCTGGCATAAACGGAGGCATACCCATGGGTCCCATCATGAACGGAGGTGGTATTGGCATTCCACCCGGTCCTTTGGCTCCAGGCTTTCCAGGCGGTGCTGCCATAGGCGTAGAGGCCATTATTTCGGCCATGATCTTGGCTGGGTTGAACTCCTTGCGCACCTTATTCTGCTTATGGCAGTATGCCAACCACGAAAGCTCGTCAAACCCAAAGTTGAACCAATCCGATATATCGGCACCCGGCAATCGCCAAGGCTTGTCCTTCAATTCATCCATTGAAAGCTGTGTGATTGGAATATCCTTGTACTTGGCAACCTCGTCAATATTCAAGCCCTGTGCCTCTTTGAGTACAGCAACAGTCTGCTGCTTGTCGCTTTCCTCTCCAGCTTCAGGCTGCTGTTCTGCTGCCTCCTGATTGGCTTCCTCCACAGCAGAAGGTTTCGTTTCAAGCGAACCAATGATGAACTCCACATCAGAATCAGATTCCGATTCCGATTCTGCTTCGGCGTCCGAGTTCTGCTTTTCCTGCTCAAAGGAGTCTGACTCCGAGGTTTCCTGTTTGTTTGCTTCGTCTTCATTCTGAGATTTGTCTGACTTTGCACCTGAACCTTTGGTGTCCACCTTGTTGCCATCCTTCACCTCTAGCGTCGTCTCCGTGTTCACAGGCTTATTGTCATCTTCAGATCCGTAAAGAAACGCATCATCGTCATCCTCCATTGCGGTGTATGCTGTGAACGAAAGCAAAGTAGTTGATGGTGAATAGTCGCATATGGTGCGATGTTTTTCGTCGCCTTATAATTTACGTAATATGTGTAGTAAACTCGATGGCTTCCGGAAAAGAAGTGGTGGTGGCCACTTATCAGTATGGTAGAGCTAGCTAGCAGCTTGGATTAAAGCAGTTATATAAACAGGTATGTGTGAAATGCAGACTATATACTAGTATAAATGGATTTGGTTTCGGTATGCGCTCCCTTCCTTAAGTCGGCACATGGGATGATGCGGAGAGTTGGCGCCTGAAGTTGAATATAGGCATATACCACTTCCGCAGCTTTTCTGCACTTCGTCAGCGATCCTACTCGGTATTTAAAATAGTAGCAAAGTGAATTGTAATTTCCTTGGCACTTTTATGATTGATATCTGCGGCGTGTCTTCAAAAAACGGAGGTCCTTCTCCAATTGCCAGAACCGGACTCTGTCCTCGATGCTCATGAGCTGGATATGCGCCAACGATATGGATACTAGCTTTGTCAGCAATGACGAATGTAGTCCTGCAGAATATCTTAAAGCAGAAACAATCTGTTGGTTTCTCAGCACCATCCTGGCCCGGAAACGATTCACTCGTAAAGCGTTTATGTACCTGACCTCTGTGCTGGTAAATGGTGGCACGCTTAGTTTCGGCGGTATCTTTGGATGCTCATGGGTTACAAATAGGAGAGCCACCATTAACCTAGCATAGGCTTCATCCATGAATGTGTTATCACTCAAAAATTTCATTCTTAAAAATGTGTACAATTTGGCAGTGAACGGTAATCTCTGATTTGCTTGGGTTGTACACCTTGCCCTGGAAGCAGTGTTTCCAAAGCAGGTCTTGTCGGAGTCGTCAACAGGAACACAATACGCATCATCACATAATGGGTTAGACGTTTCCAATGAAGTCTCCACTGTCTCGTCTACTTCCGCAGTGGCCGCCTCTATAGAGCTGCTTTTACCTGCATCCCCTTGGATCTGATTATCTTGGTCTTCTTCTTCTTCGACT
Source organism: Allodekkera sacchari (assembly GCA_030565225.1). Classification (NCBI taxonomy): domain Eukaryota; kingdom Fungi; phylum Ascomycota; class Pichiomycetes; order Pichiales; family Pichiaceae; genus Allodekkera; species Allodekkera sacchari. The sequence continues at coordinate 37,456 of JAJMBG010000037.1, forward strand.
CCTACATTTCTCTTTTCGCATTCCTCATATTTATTCTGTTTTATGGCATTTACATTGGCTAGTCTTTTGCCGTCTATTCTTGAGAATATAGAGGACATATTACGGTTAATTATCTGTCTTGCTTTGACGAATCTTCTCCTGAGAGAAAACTCTCTGTGTCGACATGACTTTTCACGTGTTGATGTTCTACTAGACATTTTAGTTGACTGAATAAAAGATGTAGGTATGTCAACAATCCCTCTGCCCCACTCTTGGAAAACTACTTGTTCTTTAATTTTGGTAGCAGAACAAAAGCTGTCTCCACTACTGCTTTTTTTCCGCTATCAGTAAGCTAACAAAGAGCCATAATGTTAGGTCACAGGATATGACTTCAATTAACTACCTATATACTTGTGTTGCCCATATTTTGCAAGTTGACAAAGTTGTCCTTTCTCTCTCTTTCTCTCTACGTGATCAGACTCCAAAAGCGTTTGTACCAATAGTACCAGTAATTACCATGTGAGGCACCATTTCCGCATTAGGAAACACATATTTTTCCCCCTTCTCAACATATGTCACGTGAAAATGATAAGGGTTGGGATGAAAAAGTTTCACTTTTTTCGCACTCGGCCCTCGCTTCTTGCTCATCAAAAAGATTTTCCTGTGAAAATTTTCTTTACTCAGTTACCAAGACTTCTTCGAAAAGGAAGATAACAATACAAAATGTATGTAACTACATGATTAACTTTGCAGACCCATAAAGAGAATAGCGGTGATATAGGCATTTGTACAGGCGTTTATAACGTTGTGAAATTGTTCAAATTGGACTTCGAGATAACATCTAAGGCTACCTGAACGTAGTTAGACAGCCGGATTAGTACTTGAATGTGTACTGTAAAGTGCATCCATATAAGTGCATCCATATATATGAATCTTCATCAACATCCATCATCGGAAGTCATTTATTGATGGCTGTCTCAATAGGGTTTGGCGTCCTGCATTGGAATTTGTTTTATGCAACTTACTAACATTCAAATAGGTCTAAGAGAACTAAGAAGGTCGGAATCACTGGTAAATACGGTATTAGATATGGTTCTTCCTTGAGAAGACAGTGTAAGAAGTTGGAAGTGCAACAGCATGCTAGATATGACTGCTCTTTCTGCGGTAAGAAGACCGTCAAGAGATCCTCTACTGGTATCTGGACCTGTAAGGCTTGCAAGAAGACTGTCGCCGGTGGTGCATACACTGTTTCTACTGCTGCAGCTGCAACCATTAGATCCACCATCAGACGTTTGAGAGAATTGGCTGAGGCTTAAATTGTTTGGTGTTATCTTGTATCCTAGGATTTTGTGAATAATTCCAAATCACAAAGGTTTCGTCACGTTTTTCTCATAGTTTTCTTTATAGCTTAATAAATTAGCCCATATTAGAATTATTTGTTGTAAGTTTTTGGTGTCCGTTTTCAGGTGTGGATGAAATCTATGTGTTCTACGTGATGTGATAACTGTTGTCCGTCAACTTATCTTGTCTTGAACAATTTGAGTGCCCTGGAGAAGATGTAGGTGGCTATTCCTGTGATCTCAGTAATATTATTCGATTGCTGATGTACATTTATGTTTCATTTGACATTCAGTTACCAATATACGCTTACTCTCCCTAGTTACAGTAAGAAAAACATGCACGGCATCGATTACAAAAATATCATCATTAAGCTTTGATACACTGAATATAGGCTTTCCAGAGAGAAAAATACAAATCCTTTTGGCTAAGTAATTGTTTTCTATCGTGACAAGTCAGAAACTCAAACAAAAAAAAAAAAAAAGAACCCGGATATTATCCAACGGTTAAACTAAAAAAGCCAAAAAAATTGTAAAGTGGTGCATGCGGGGTTTGAACCCGCGACCATCGCGTTCCTCAGAACGATGTTGTGGAGTAGGCATAGACGTCTACAAACGACTATAAGCACGATGCTCTAAACCTCTGAGCTAATGCACCAATTCGCGAACTTAGAGTGGGGGCTTGTTCTTTATGTTTAAAACATGAAAAACGCAACTACTCTGATTTCTTATTGCAAAAACAATTTTACTGTCAAGGCAACTTAACGGGAGTCCGAAGAGTTGAATTTTATGCAAAAATTAGATAGAAGAACTATAATTTGATGTTAAGGCTTTTGTACATGGTATCGACGGTTGCTACTTGTCCTTTGGGCAATGCTCTAATTCCACACATCAGGGCACTCTATTTTTAAAATCCTATCGCAAAAAATCGCAAAATATCTTGGCAAAGAAGTTGCAGCAGTCTGGCAAGTATGGCTTACCTTTTCAAGATATTCAGACCGTTGCAGCTGTTGCGATGTATTATCGATTTGTACTTATCTCGCAGACGATGAATTTCCAAACTCTTATTTTCAAGCGAAAACCAAGACTTTAGCGTTTGTTAGAATGTAACTGTGGTCAAGTAGACAGCAAAAAGAAACTATGTCCAGAATCGAAAATCGTATTTTATGTTGGTCTGTGAGCTTGACGAGGTGAGCTCAACCGCTGTTGATGCAGGCAGCTTGGAGTTCAAGCGAGTGGGAATTTATGCCAGAGGGTAATTAAGCCAGCTTCATTACAGAGTTGGTGGTATGGCTTTACTGCCGGTCGGGCAGAAAACTTGAGTCCGTTATTGATAACGAGATTAAATAGTTGGGTGTATGGGTGTACGAATCGCCAAATATGGCGGCTGCTGCTGTCTGCTGGCCATGAATGTAGAATGGCTGTGAGCCATGACACTTTGCAACAAAAGAAAGCAGTCCATGTGAAATAAGAAGCGATACGTAATCGTATTACAGCAGTGAGAATAATACGGATGGAGATCAATATCCCCAACAGATATAACTTAAATACGCCTTATTTAGGTAGCAGCTCAAAATAGTACATTAAGTAATATATTGTAGTGATTGTAGTATTAGGCTACTAGGACATATTGACACTGTCAAATATAAACCCCACTCTAGACTCATCATATCAGGAAGAAGTTGGTGGGTCCTGGTGGTATTTTTATGATCCAGCTATTTGCAAGTCTGCCAGGAAACCATTAGCCGGGAGCATCTTTTAGTAGTTCCACTTTATGAGAGTTTTGGCATATGGCCCCTCTAATATCTTAAATATCACGAACTTAAACCTGGGCACATGTTTTCTGAAATTGATTAATTTAATTTAATTTGATCTAATTTAATTTAATTTCCATTGTAGTACTAGAGGTAGATAAGCTAAGTACACCCATTTTACCTATCTGGAAGGATGAGTCCGGGACTCGGAACAGGCTTTTTTCCGGGCCGATTGCCGGCCGAGGTTCATCCGTTTCAACACTAGCAGCCAGCCGACGTCGACATGTTGCAGGCTCTAGCCTGTACTCTAAGTTGCAGCCATTGCGGATCTCCAGCCCAGATATATTGGGTAGCAAAAGTCACGTCGCATTATATCGCCCAGCGCGCCGCTGCAGGTCTTGGGACCGTTGCACTTGGTCGGTCCACCGCGTACGCCAGAGCTGCTCTGCGCGGCCGCATCGCGGGCCCCGGTGCTTGTTTCGAAGTGGCACCATCTGCACCACCACCAACATCGTTGCCAGCTGCAAGCTACCTGCCAGGCGGTTGCCGGGTCAGGCCTTTTGTAGGCCTGCATCAAACACAGTGCCATGGATATTGAACCGTGAACCAAATTAGCTCACACCTCACACCCGATTAGCGCAGCGCCCAATTAGCCGCCGCCATCATGTCCCAGCACACCTGCTACCCGCTTGCTTAATTTATCTCTATCTTATCCTGCTACCGGCTGCGCCCCACGTCATGGCTCCCCTAACCTACCGCGTAACCCCGCCTCGTTTCACGCTTCTTTCTGCTTCCGCCCACAAATCGCTACTGAAAATACTGAAAAAGAAAGCGAAATCCTCACCCATCGGTATCTCTTTTCTCTCTTTTTTTTTTTTTTTTTTTTTAATATGGCACAAGACCTCGGATCTCTACACTATATATCTCTACCGTATCCGCTGCATTTCCTGGAATCACTATTTACTAACACCTTTCTTCTTCTTCTTCTTCTTCTTTTCCTTCTTGTCTGCCACTGACCACCATCGCGTCCGCACCGCATACCCATTTTCTCTCGCTACACTATTCCTATCTTGCGGATCTTCGTTTCCTTGTTTTTCTAGAAACAATCTCCTCTTTGCGCCATGAAGAAAGCAGAACTCAGAGCCCATCTTCTGAATGATAGCAGCATCTATCCACCTGCCGCAGGACTCTCTGGCCCAACAAGACACGCTGCTACTGTTCCTGGTCAGGTCAGATCCGGCTACGAATACCCGGCTTACCGACCGCAACAAGCCCAGGCTTACAACGCCAATCCGCAGTACATGCAACCACCACCACCACCTCTGCCGCCGCAAGGTGGCGTGCCCGCTCAGGGCCCTCCTTACAGCAACCAATATGGTGGAGGCGCTCCTAGGAGACGGTCACCAACACGCAGCCAGCAACAGCAACAGCAACAGCAGCCTCCGCCAAACCTACCACCATATCCATCCAATTACGGAAGAGCAAACCCCCAGAAGCCTGCTTACATGCCGAATGCTTCCTACGTACAGAACTCGCCATTCAACTCTCAGCAAACCCAGCCTTACAGCCAGCAGTACCCACAAGCTATGGCCTCTCAGCATCAGTATCAGCAGCCGCAGCAACCACAGCAGCAACCACAACAGCAGCAGTATCAGCAGCCGCAGCAGCAGCCGCAGCAGCAACCGCATCAGCAACCGCATCAGCAACCGCATCAACAACCGCATCAGTATGGTTATCCGGCTGCGCCACCTGCTGAAGTCAACTATAAGCCTGCAGCTTCGGCCAACTACCCGCCACAGTCGTACTCCAGGGTCCCAAGCCAGTCCGATCAGTCCTCCAGGTATTCTGGCCAGGCCAGCTCTTCCCGCATGGACTATCAGAACACCCCCAAACCATATCAGCAGCCTCCTCTAAACGCCAATGCTGCATATAATCAACAGCAGCCGTTACAGTCCAATTCAAATCCCGTACTTCCGCAGCAGCCAATACGGCCTCCTCCTCACGGCTATCCCGATACAGGCTCCGCCCAGTCGATGCCGGCCGTAGCCCATAAGACGCTGGATCCCCGCTCAGTCGACAACAGCTCACTAGAGGATGACAGGATCCATGCTCTGGAGAAGAAGATCCAGAAGCTAGAGCAGGCGCTTGCCGTGAAAGAGAACAACAGTTCCCAGGGATCCATAATGTCTGCTAGTGCTCGAGCTGCAGATTCTGCTGGATCGTCCAGTAATTTGAGCTTGCAAAGTAAAGAACAGGCAACTGCCTCCTCGTCCCATATATATAGTAACACCAGAAAGGAAGCCAAGAACTTGGATCTTCCTTCTGCAGATCGTGCCAGCAAGTTCAGCGAGTCCTCGTTGATCCCCGGTTCCGAGAAATCGTTCAACGACTCACACAGTGACGACCAAGATACTGCCTTAGATGCTTTAGAATCATACTACCAGGAAGTCGAGGCCCCTTCGATACCTAGCCGTGGAAAATCAATCTATAGAAGCGGATTTGAAAAGGCTGGACTTCACATGGACCATTTCGAGGCCCAGCAGAAAGTTGAGCCTGACAAATACGCTACATTGCAGCCAAGGAGTTTCGGCGAGCAGTCTGTGTCAAAATCTACTGACAGTCTTTATGAGAAGACTAAGCCTTTGCACTTAACTTTGAGCAGTGATGGGTTTTCAAGGGATGCCAACTCGCTTACCGATGATCTTCAGAACTTATCGCTGGAACAGTCGCCTGAAAGGCGCATAGAAACGTCCACATTTGTGAAGTACAGCACGCCGTCATGCTGTAAGACGCTTGCGAATGGCGTCATTCAACCGGTTCTACCTTCGGAATCCAAGGAATCTTGGGAGAGCGTCGTCTCAAGGTTTAAAACCACAAGACAAGATGCTTTGCAAGACTACGGTGATTTCACCCCGAAGATTCAGTTCCAATGGGCTATAATGCTTCTTGAGACAGTTGGCAGAAACGACGTGCTTTCGAGAATGGCCATTGACGGAAATCTACGTAAGAAGCCTGCACCGTTTGAAACTCTTCAGCGTCATAAGGCAACTTTCTTGAGCACAAGTGTCAAGGTTTTAGAGAAACTGGTTCAAATTGCACCTTCTGAAACCAGAGCTCGACTGTATTTGGGGGATATTTATTCCGGCGGAATATATCCTGGAATATTCCGGAGGGATGAGGCCAAAGGATATAGGTATTTTTATGATGCAGCAACCAAGCAAAATGACCCAATTGCTGCTCATAGAGTGGCCTGCTGCTTGGAGTCTGGTGTTGGATGCAGCAAGGATGTTGAGAAGAGTTGTAAGTTTTTTGAAAAGGCAGCTGAATTGGGTGATCCTACGGCAATGTGCCAGATTGGCGTGATGTATTTTACAGGATTCAATGGATATCCTATCGACGTTAAGAAGGCTATACAATGGCACGTGAAATCTGCTGAACAGTTGAAAAATAAAGAGATTATGAGCTTTGATCCCCTGATTACCGAAAGATGCTTCGACAACTCGCGTTCTGCACTTTACAATCTTGCAAAAATTCATCAGACAGACTTGGATATCCTATGCCTTAGAGAGAACAATAAAAAGAATCACTATATTGTTTCGCAGTTGAAGAAAATATCCGCTTTCAGGAACAGAGAGAAAGCGCTGGATTATTATCTTGAAGCAGCAAAGATAGGTCATGCAGAGTCCCAGGCTTCGCTTGGTTATTACTATGCTCAGGGTTTCTTCCCTACGGTCAACTTTAAACCGGATAAGGAGTCGTTTGAAGGTCTTCCTGATATGGTAGATGCCAAAAGATCAATTTATTGGTTTGCCAAAGCTGCAGAGAATGGACAGATTTATGCATCTTTGGGATTGGCCAAATGGTACGGATCAGGTGCACCTGATAATATTCTGGAGAGAGATGAACAGCAGGCATTCCTCTGGGGAAAGAAGGCAGCGGATGAGGGACACTTGCCAGAAGCCGAGTACATGATCGGAATGTGCTATGAAGAAGGATTTGGAACATCGGTTAACCTTGAGTTGGCTATTCGCTACTACAAGAAGAGCTCATCAAAGGGTTTCAAAAAGGCAATCGGAAAGCTGCATAACCTGCATGTGAGTAGGTAAGAGAATCGCTATATAGACCCAACCAAAGTTTATAAAAAAAAATAAATTAATCAACAATTTAAGTAGGTCTGAGTGGGTCTGAGCTTTGATAGGGGTGTGGTTAACAGAAGAAATAATGATTTAAGCTGCACACAGTCATTTAGACGCTATGACTGCTACATGAAAGAAACTAAGGAATAGGATGAAGGTATATAACTATGTTGACAGAAACAAGTAAAAAAAAAAGTAATGATAAAAAGTCGTTACATCCACATGGAGTCGCTCAGTAGTGACAGACAAAACTAGAACTCAGAGAAAAAAAAAGTCTGAATAATATTTTTGCTATACACTAAGTGACTTATGGGTTACTCTTGACGAAATCAACACCCTTCTTGATGTTCTTCTTTAAGGTTTCCTTGGAGGTCTTAATCAACTCTTCCTCCTCTGGAGTCAAAATACCAAGACCGTGGACCTCCTTAACACCTTCGGTACCCAAGGTCAATTTAGAAGCGAAGAATTCGACGCCCTCGTCCTTGAACAAAGGAGATTCGACATAGGAGCATTCGTAAACGTCCTGCTCACCAGCCAAACCGTTCAAGACGGAACCGGCAAATCTAGCACCAGCCTGAGCCATGGACAAGGTGGCGGAACCAGCACCGTTCTTGGCCTTGACGACCTCATCACCACCGAATTGAATTCTGTGGATCAAAGCGTCCAACTTGTCCTTTGGCAAGTTCTTGTGGTTGGTTTGGGAAATCAATGGAACGATGGTAACACCGGAGTGACCACCAACGACGGTGACCTTCTCGGCGTTTGGATCGGTACCGGCGACCTCAGACAAGAATCTGGAGGCTCTCAAAGAGTCCAAGGTGGTAACACCGAACAACTTCTTTGGGTTGAAGACACCCTTGTTCTTCAAAACTTCTCTGACAATTGGAACAGTAGAGTTGACAGGGTTGGAGATGACACAGACGGCGGCGTTTGGACAGTTGTCGGCAGCAGCCTTGGCCAAGTCTCTGACAATGGAGGCGTTGGTGTTGAACAAGTCATCTCTGGTCATACCTGGCTTTCTTGGAACACCGGCTGGGATCAAGACAACATCGGCGTCCTTCAAGGCCTTGGCCAAACCATCGTCTTCTGGGCCGAAACCTTCGACGGTGGAGTTGGTTGGGATGTGAGAAAGATCAGTAGCAACACCCTTACCCAATCTCAAATCGTACAAGCTCAACTTGGTGACCTTGTGGTTCAACTTCATCAACAAGGAAAGAGGTTGACCGATACCACCTGCGGCACCCAGGACGGTGACCTTGTAAGCGTTAGCGGCGGTTGTAGAGAATTGTCTGACGGATCTTCCGAACATTGTTGTGGAGAAGTGTGAATATATACAAAGATAATCTATTGTCCTTGATCAAAGGGTAGCTTGAAGAAAGAAGGATAAAGACAGAAGGAAAGAGAATAGAAGAAAAGAAGAAGGGAGGAGAGAAAAAAAAAAAAAAGAAAAAGGAGCAAGGAGAAAAGAGAAAGTACAACAATTAAATAAAAAAAAAATTAAAAACTCAAGACCTCCACCACCTTGGCCAATTCGATTTCGATCTCGATTTCAAAAGAAAAAAAAAAAAAAAAAAAGAGACAGCCATATACAGCCAGCGCCAATCGAGAAGTTTCGCTGCTACGACTCCAGAAAATGCCGGATATGGACATTGCAGATATTGTGGAGGAGGATGGCCGCTGGTCGGAGATGGACAAGCGGTGCAAGCTACAAGTGCTGGGGCAACAAGTGCTGGCACCAAGGGCTACTAGGTACCAATGTTAGTACTAGGGGGTGTCTGATACAGGAGGATGTGGTGCGGTATGTCGCCTAACCGCCGCCAGGATTCCGTCCAGGGTGGACGGATACTAGGCGGAGCACCGGCATGCGGGTGGGAGGAGACATTTTTACTGCGCGGGAATTCTGGAGGATGCTTTGACACACACCGCGCAGTACGGGGTGGCTGACGGAAGAGAGCTTGCTCGGAGTCGATTTCGGTCGACGGTCAGGCCAAGAAGCACGGGCGGATTTCGAGTGGCAGGACGACGTTTCGTGGGGGGAAGCGGCTTTAAAAAAGCCGTGTTGGACAGCAATTCGATGAGATAAAGATAGGACTTCCAGGACGGAATTGAAGATGAAGTGCTGGGGGTTCTGGCACGAAGCCAGGTGGAAAAACTGGACGAAAAAAGTGAAAAATCGGCTTCCCCATGGCCACAAGGTCCGACGCACATCCACCCCGCAGAAACGAACACAGTGCGAAAAAGAAACAAAAATTCATGACTAGTAAGGCGTACGGGAAAAAGCGCAGTGAAAAATCTCGGAGTCAGAGGAATCCGGGAGCGACGATGATGACGACCTGCACATGGCCAATCCTACCAGGTCAAAAACGTGAGTTGATGCAAGGTCGAAGCAAATAACGGGAAGTGGAAAAAAACAAAAGAAAAAAAAGGAATCAAGCAACAAGTGGCCAGAACCAAATGCTGCAAGAGACGTAACAAGGTAAGGTAGGACACAATCGTGCAGACAAGCAGCCCACGTTGTGTTGAGGCAGACTTTTTGGGAGCGAGCCGTGTGGGAGAGCTAGCGAGCAAGAAGAGCAGGAGAGCAGCGAGCAAGAAGAGCAGGAGAGCAGTGAAGGCAGCGAAGACGACAGCGAGCGAAACTCAAGCAAACACTGTAATGGTAAAGCAGGACAACGTAGGGTGACGTAAGCAGGCAAGTATTTATATATACAGGTTGAACTATTCGGTGTCATAAGCAGTACAGAATGCCGCACACAAACCGCAGTCTAATCTTACCGCTTCAACGATATCCACGGGGTCACCCACAAGCAGAACCACCGGTGGGTTATGTAAAACCGGCGCCAATATAACCTGAAATAGCCGCCGCAAGCACTAGCCGGCGGCAACGCTTTTGCTGTGCGGATTTCCACTACGTAGAAAGCAACTTACCCGCAAGCACGCGGAGCCCCAGGCACTCCTGATGTCGTGGCATACCTGTAATCCCTTGTTTGGCCTTCTAGCACCATGGCCAGACATCGATTTTGCCAACTTAAAACCTTTATAAATATATATCGTAGGCTGAAGCACCCTTCAAGCTTCGGGGGTTATAGCGGCACCCAACCTATCAGCCTAAGCGCTGGAAGTATGGGTGAGAAAGAATTCCCCATATCTCACCAGGATGGCCAACGACTAACCACAGGCTTTCTTATGAACAAACGTTACCGATATCTAAGGCACAATGTACTGCAAACAGTTGAATTAATACATCGGACGCTTGCAGAAACCTGATAAGTCAAGATCATATCACCCCACACATAACCAAAATCATTTTCTTACTTCCGTCGTGCCAGGGAAAGCGATGTTCCCGACAAATTAGTCTGGTCCAAGGGACGAAATAAAAGCCTCCTATAACTACTCTTAAAACACATCCTCTTTTAATTTCTCGCTTCTACAACAAATCTCCACGGAGCACAACGTATATATCATATCTTGCTACTTACAATTACCCAAAATTCATTCTAGTCGCGTGAGTTGGATGATTCACGATGATTCACTCTGCCCAAATTTCCCAATTTGTCCTCGCTCGATCTCCCGGGCTGCTACCATTTCAAAAAATACTATTTAAATGCAAATTTTGCAGTTTTTCAACCTTCATTTCTTCCCTGTAGTCAATATCCGAAAACTTTCAGATAATGTTCAAGACTTTAGCCTCTAAGAGAGCCTTCTCTACAAGCATCCCACAGCTGCTTCCACGTGGTTCTTCTGTTACGCTTGCGCAGCAGAAGCTATCGGCAGTGGATAACAAGTTCCCATTTGACGTTAACTCTTCCACGAACAAGTCTAGAAGCAAAGAAAATGCAATAGACATGGCACTTATGGCCAGTGAGCCCCTCAGTTCCTGGACAAAGGAAGAGATCAGCCAGATCTATTACACTCCTCTGAACGACTTGCTATTTTATGCTCAATTGCAACACCGAAGATACCATAATCCTAAGGAAATTCAATTGTGTACTTTGCTGTCCATCAAGACAGGTGGTTGCACCGAAGACTGCAAGTACTGTGCTCAATCCTCCAGATACGATACCGGAGTCGAAGCCGAGAAGCTATTGAAGTTGGATGCCGTCTTTGAAAAGGCCAAGCAAGCAAAAGCTAATGGCTCAACAAGATTCTGCATGGGTTCTGCTTGGAGAGAGATGAAAGGTCGCAAGTCTGCTTTGAAGAAGATTAGTGCTATGGTTAAGAAAATCAATGATGAGTTGAAGATGGAGACATGCGTGACATTAGGTATGTTGGATGAGCAGCAGGCCAAGACTCTTGCGGAAGCGGGATTGACTGCCTATAACCATAACATTGATACTTCTAGAGAACACTACAAGGATATAATCTCCACTAGAACTTTTGATGATCGTTTGGAGACGATCAAGAATGTCCAAAGTGCAAATATCAACGCCTGCACAGGAGGTATTCTTGGATTGGGAGAAACGGATGAAGATCACATCTCTTTTCTTCATACATTGGCAACGATGAAAAAGCATCCAGAATCGCTACCCATTAACAGACTCGTTCCTATCAAGGGAACTCCTATGGAAAAAGAACTCAAGACGAAGTACAAGGACCGGAAACTAAGTTTTGAACAAATCCTCAAAACCATCGCTACTGCTAGAATCATCATGCCGGATTCCATTATCCGATTAGCTGCAGGACGTTATACCATGAGAGAATCAGAACAGCTCATGTGCTTTATGGCAGGAGCCAACGCTATTTTCACAGGTGAAAGGATGCTAACTACAATGTGCACGGGATGGAATGAAGATATCGAGATGCTGAAGAAGTGGGGCTTTGTGCCAATGGAAGCTTTCAAAAAGACGGGACCCCGGACTAATTTAAAGATCAAGATACACCCTAAGCAGAACTCTTTTGAAGTAGTGTTGGATACACCTGAGAGAGCTGTGCAGCAGGCTGAAGCATCAAGCTAGGTATATAAAGTGGAGTATGTACAAAGGTTTATTTATTTAGGATTGAATTACGCCGTAGACAGTAGCAGCCATCAAAAAAAAAAAAACAAAAAAAAACAAGCAAACAAACAAACACGCAATCAAGGCATTACGGAATGGACTGCAAGTTCTAAAGCTCTGCCAAACAGCATCTTTAAAAAACGGGTTCCGCCAATTACCGTTTGGGTGCTGTTAATCGAAGAGAAGCAGTAACCAAACGGTATGCACCAGCCACCAAACGAGCCACATAATATTTCAGGTGAGGCGTCCACTAAAAAAGATCTCGAGCATAAGACATTCTTGACTATGTAGATGACAAGCATTCATTAGCTCACTTTCCATGGTTCAACTGGAAACGGCACAGCAATTTCTCAACGAGAATTTCACCAACATCGAGGACCTTAACAAGCTAGACGGTGTGATAGCCGGCATTGGGAAAGACAGGGAATCTCTTCATGCAGAGATCTCAACTGTTGCTGGTAATCCTTCGGAGACTTATAAGAGGGCCTTACAAGCAGCATCTTCTTTGGTGGGGAAATTGAAGAATGCAATTGAGAAAAATGACTACGAATCATTGGATACATTGGAATCTCAGTACGGAGAAATCGAGGTGATTAAAAATGTTCGAGATCAGCTATTGAAGAAGATCCAGATGGATTGTCTTAATTTGCTTTACCAAAGGTATTCGGTCATCAGTGACAAGCTCAGTGACTTTGAGTTGTTTAAACTTAGTGATGAGTCAGTTTTGGAGAACGAACTTTATCAGTCGCTTGAAGAGTTTTCGAAGGAAGTCACAAAGTTTGAAGCTGAAGGATTGAATGAGATGATGATTCCTCTGAGCGACAGGGAAGCGATAGAAGATAAATTCCATGAACTTTCTGGCCAACTAATGGAAAAATTGAGTTCAATCGTAGTGGAGAACTTTAAGGATAAAAAGAAGAAACAACTATTAGAAGTACTAGGTGACTGGGATAAGGAAGGGAAGGAGTTCCACAGTTCTGAAACCAAGGATCTACTCTCCAAGTTCTCTGCGCTTCTAAAACTCCAAAGGTTGGATCCGCTAAATTCACAAACAGAATATCCGGAGACAATATGGGCCTTTGATTGCATTTGCGAGAATTTCCGGATCAAGTTTGTCTACCACTTTGAAGGAGAAAAAGAGACCAACCGTTTGGATAAGCCTGAATATGCGTTGAACTATCTCCTTGGATATATAAGAAAAACTACTGCCCTTATTAATGTCCTATTTCAGGATGCCTTTAAACATGTATACAGGCACCAGCACGTCAGCAAGTGGTTTATCACGTCATTACTAAAGGTCGCACGCTCCAAATTCAAAAATGATCGCAACGCAGCCCTTTCGAATGAAAAGATTCTAAGCCATTTAATATTCGAGCTACAAAACTTTGACCAGACACTTGTCCAGGAATTTGCATACATTCCAATCAAGGGGCAGAAATGGGGAGGCTTAACCTATGATTTAATCCTTTCCAACAATGTGGTCTTCGAGCAATGGTTGAACAACGAAAAGAATTTTGTTAACCATCGATACGATGAAATAATAAATGATAAGGATGCCTTTATAATCGAATATGATTATGCAGAATTTGGAAAGACAAAGCCGACTAAATCTGCCATTAATTTAAAGAACCTATTGGAAGGTATCACATCGAGCTATGAAAATATACCAATAAAATATCAGATGAAATTTCTAAGCGAGGTACAGTTGAAACTCTTGAATTTCTACTTCACTACATTGAAACAGGGGTACAATGCCTTAAATTCGGTTAATCAAGGGGACAATATCAGCTTTTTGGAGAGAATTTGCCGAGTTTGGTGCTCGGCTTCATATGTTACAGAGTTTTTAGATTCCTGGGGAGAAAAGTTAATCTACATAGAGTTGTGGAATTCTATAAACCCCGAGAATCAGAGTATGAACACTTTCTTTGATTCTGTCACCGGAGGATACAAAAAGGATATCTTGAATTTGCTACCTAGAAAACTACGCCAATACATAGATAGAAGGCTTAACCAGACAATGAAGGAATATTTCCAACACCACATTTCATGGAAGAATGTTAAGTCGGTGGAAGCTCAGCCATCGGAATTAGGAGGGGCTTTGCAGGCTCTCTCGGAAGACGTTAATTATCTTGAGAAGACGCTCAAGTCTGCAAACTTTCTTGCGGCTAAAGTCGACTTTTCTTTGGTCATCTCCACCTATTTCATGAAGAATTTTATTTTGTCCAACACGTTCAGCAAGGAGGGAGCAAAGCAGATCCAAAATGATTTCGACTTATTTTACTCTGTACTCGGATTGACTAAAGACTGCGAAAACTATGGAAAGGTAAAGGAGATGTTGTATGTTCTCAAGACTGATGCGGTGGACATGAGTCGGATCAATATTCTAACTCGGCAGGAAGTGATGAACTTGATGCAGAGGAAGGCATGAAAGGAGAATGTGATAAAACGGAATAAAACGGGCAGCTAGTAAGCTATACCGTAAGGAGTAATGCATAGCTACGGTCAAAAAAAAAAATAAGAGTACATCGAGAACGAACATATGTGAGACAGACCGAAGAGTGATCAGATGGCGAGTCAAGCCAAGAGCAAGTGCATATTCACAGTGGCACTGTCTTGCTGACATCCCCTATAAATAGCAACTGGTTTCTGCCAACAGACCACTCATACGTTTACCCCGTACAAACCTTTCTCCTCACCGCGTGGAGATGAAATGCCACCACACCTAAGTACTACTTGCACAACGATTCTTCGGCAATCTTTTCAAGCCGCTATTCTTCCAAAACTCGTATAAAGATGTACACACCACTAAAAAGCATAGAGTATATTTATTTTTAGATCTAGGAATCCCATATTTGCCACCGACGATCGTCTGTCGTAGACTTGCTTGCTTTCTTCCTTTAGGGTCTAATTGCTGATCCTCACAGCCCCTTGTCAATTTTTTTTTTTTTTTTTTTTATTTTTTTTTTTTATTTTTTTTTTTTATTTTTTTTTTTTTAAATCGCGTTTTCCATTTTTTTTCACAGAATTTCCAGTTCTGATTTTGAAATAAAGAATTCACTCTATTCTTCTGGAGGAGGCTGCTCTTGGTATCTGGAGCATTGGAGAATCAGTTAACACATATCGAGTCACTTTAAAGATAGAAAACTTCCAGTTTGGACGCCTGCTGAGCGATATTTTGCGCCCATTATTTACTTTTATTATTCTTCTTTCATTATGACACAGTTATCCAAAATGGACAACTCTTCTACCTTTGAAGATACGCCTGCATACTCGAGTTCGACGTCGTCGACCACCTCGCCACCCGATTCCTCTAAAGATACCGTTCCTTCGTTGCGGTCGTCTGCTTCCGACACTTGTTCTGGCGCCGCACTGTCATCAGCACTGTCATCAGTCACTTCCTCTGGGTCAACAATGGCTTCAGTTCAACCCGTGACGGACACCAATCCGACACCATTGTCGAATATCGTTTCAAATACCGAGAAAAAGATAGCTGGGTCCTCAAGTAAGCCAGAGGCTCAGATAGAGGAGCAGAATCAGGTTCAGGTAGAGGAGCAGAATCAGGTTCAGGTAGAGGAGCAGAATCAGGTTCAGGTAGAGGAGCAGAATCAGGTTCAGGTAGAGGAGCAGAATCAGGTTCAGGTAGAGGAGCAGAATCAGGTTCAGGTAGAGGAGCAGAAACCAGTACAGAAGAAGAAGAAATCGCAAAAGCGCAAGCACACCGCACTAGATGACTTGCTTGCAGATTCAGACTGGTATATGACACAACTGTCATCCAGTGGTCCAGTGAGGAAGTCCAGTCTGAAGTACGAGGAAATCAAAATGAAAATGCCTGTTGTAGCACCTGTTCGCAAGAAGAAAACTTTGACAGAGGAGCAGAAAGCCGAGAGAAGGGCTCGACTAGAGAAGAAGCGGATCGATAAACAGAAGAAGCGTGAGGAGAGAGAGAAAAAGGCCGAAGAAAGACGACTAGAGAGAAAGCTTCACCCAGAGCGGTTTCTTAAAAAAAAGACCAAACCATCAGACAGCTACTACCAAGGAGACAAAATTGACCTGCTTCTGAAGGCTACAGAATATTTCACAAGTCTGGGTGGCAAGGGGTTCGACGAAAATTGCAAGAGAGAGGTCAAAAAGGTGGAGAGATGGGAGCCAGAGTTTGTCAGACGGACTTCGAACCACTTCTCCCACTTGAGGACGTTAAAGAAGAAGGTTAGCTTAAAGAAGGAGCCGGGTGCAAAGAAGAAGAACCAGCACCAGCACCAGCACCAGCATCAGCATCAGCAGCATAAAATACACCAGAAGAAGCAGACGACCCAACCTGCAGAACCAGCACCCGCAGACCCTCATCCTATTGAAGAGGAGCATGAACAGGCATGGTTTTCCGATCTTAGAAACAGAAATATGGCTCCTATCGAGCCAGGAAGAAAGATATTCATTGACTGTATTTATCAGGGCGAAAATGATTCGACCACTCCACATGTCACTGTCGAGGCCGATGCTTTAGTGAGAAGCCGATTAGGTGTCTATCATGGCGAAGATGATCATTTTCCTCCTACATCTGTGACGCTGCATTATCCTTTTTCTGGATTCAAGGAAAAGTATCTCTTGGCATTGAAAAAGCATGACTCCGACTTCAATCCCTATGACGAGCTTGGAAGAGTGATGGAGTTGCTTGCTTTAACTTACATGCCTCCTGAAGAAAGGGTTAAAGTGATCAACTTTGACGAGCCTACCAACTGTATCGTGGGCAGGTACATCAACTCATTTGAAGAGGAGAACTTTGAGGGGGTTTTGAAATCTATAGACGACTTCAATGCATTAATAGACCAGCTCAAGGAGAATAAGAAGATGATTGAGTTCACTAAAAATCGGACTGAGTTTCCTTTGGTGACGATCTATGAGCTTCTGGATCAGTGCTATTCGAGAACGGTGATGCCTGAAGCCAAAAAGTTGAGCTCCTATAAGGCGTTTTCGAACTACGTATATGGAGAGCTTATGCCAAGCTTTTTAACGAGCGTGTACAGACAGTGTGGACTTAATAAGGATAGCTGTTTCATGGATTTGGGATCTGGTGTCGGAAACTGTGTGATTCAAGCCGCTGTGGAGTTTGGATGCAGAAGCTACGGGGTAGAAATTGCAGAACACGCTTCGGATCTGGGAGACAAGCAGTTGGAGGAGTTCAGGGCACGGTGTGAGGTGTTGGGATTGAAGCCAGGATACATGAAGCTATTTAACCATCAGTCTTTTGTAGACAATCCAGAGGTGAAGAAAGTGGTGGATCAGTGCAACGTGATCTTGGTGAACAATTATCTTTTTGACGCTGAGCTAAACACCAAGGTGGTGGATTTATTTAAGGATTTAAAGGTGGGCACCAAGATTATCAGCTTGAAACCTATCGTTCCACCTGGATTCACAGTGACATGGAACAACACAGATTCTATTCTTAGCAGATTGAAAACGTCCGAATATATCTACGACGTGAATTCCGTGTCATGGACCTCCAGTGGAGGATTCTACTACATAACAGAGGTTATGGGAGATATCGTGGATGATAACTTTGTCGTTTTTCAGAGTCGTTCGAGGAGAAACAATAATCTAGGGGGCGCCAAAAGCCGCAGTTCGACGCCATTGAATGCATTCACGAACAACTTCTAGGGGGCAGGATTAACTGCCAGGCCGTATTCTATGTATACTACTATTTATGTTGCTATTTAGAAATTGTAATTATCTAGGACGAGGAGTAGGAAGTAGCGGATGAAATCGGTTATACTACGGTTACTGAGTGCCGGGGAAAAAGGGTGGGGTTGCTTGCTTTCTGGCGAATGATCTGTGCCAAGCAGACGATTAGACAAATATGCTTGAATCAGTTGTGATTGGGCTTAACCACCGTAGTAATTAGTGGAGGCTTCATTGTTGTGGACCCAAAGCCCAAAGTTGCGTACTATGCCTCATCAGGGCCTCAATAAGACCTCGATCCAACCCGTTTAAGTTAAAAAAAAGGCTACTGAGATTCTAGATACATTTACAAATGAATACGATGCCGACTTCGCTACATGCATGATTTTCGGTAGATAATAATAAAGTGCTTGGCATGGCAGGCGGTACTTTGATATGAGATCTTCGCACCGCGTTCAGACTTTTTTCTGCAGATGGTCGTTATCAGGCGGCATTCCTAGCTTCCATCATCTCCAACTCCACGCTTTCCGCCCTTTCCATTATCTATGCTCCTCACATCGCTCGACTATACTAGCAAACTTACAAATCACAGTATAATTGCTGTACTACCGCTTACTAAGTGAAAGAGTTTCACTTAATCTCCCACTTAATCTCTCTCTCTCTCTCTCTCACTCACACACTCTCCCACTCTCTCCCACCTGTTTCTTTGCTGCCCCACGCGGTGCGGCTAAACTAATTTTTCCGCTTAGGGAAGGAAAAACTAAAAAAAAAAAAAAAAAAAAAAAAAATAAGCAAAAAAATAAGCAAAAAAATAAAAAAAAAAAAAACTTTTCCCAGCCCACGTTCCATAAGCATCTTGTGCAGCAGAGAAATCTTGAAGATCGTGCAGCAGCCCAAAAGCAGAAGCATATAGGTGGCAGCCAGAGGAAGTACTCTCTTTCGTTTATTTACTTTCATATTATTCTCATATTGGCATTTTAAAATTTCTTCGAATGACATCCGATTCCACATCTCCCGAGATCTTGAAGATCGCATCTGAGCTCAAGTCTGCTCTCCACCAATACCCAAACTTTCCTACCGATGGTGTTCTCTTCGAAGACATTCTACCGATCTTCAGAAGCCCGGAGTTGTTTAACAAGCTCATTGTGGCTCTCAAACTTTTAATAGAGAAGAACTTTCCTACGGAGACCATCGACTACGTGGTTGGCCTTGAGTCCCGAGGCTTCTTATTCGGACCTACGCTTGCTCTCGCCTTGGATTCCGGCTTCATTCCCATCAGAAAGGCCGGCAAGCTTCCGGGAACACTCTACCGTGCTGCATACAAGAAGGAGTATGGCGAGGATTTCTTTGAGATCCAGTCCGAGTCCATTCCTGAGGGAGCAAACGTCTTCATCGTCGATGACATTCTTGCTACCGGCGGTTCTGCCAAGGCTGCCACTGAGTTGGTGCAGAGCTGCAAGGCCAACTTGATCGGCTATGCTTTCCTCATGGAGCTTGATTTCTTGAATGGAAGAAGTGAGCTTCCTGCCAAGGTCTGCACTCTTCTTTGTGGCCAGGAAGAATCCTTGAAGAGTCTCACCGAGACCACTCATTAATTGCGGTCCTTTACTCCTGTATAATGTACAGCTCTTTATATTATTTCGGCAAAACCAGATGTATAAAAAAAAAAAAAAAAACGGTCACTGGGTGGTTAGTGTTGCGCCGTCCTAGAGTGGAACTGGCTGTAGTGGTAGTTGTGGTTGTAGACGCCAACTCTAGGCACTGCTGTGAAGAAGTATGCTTGATGACAAGCTTTCTCTAGATCTGGCACCAGCGGCATCTCTACTCCATTCACCCACCAAAATACAACCATCTCGGAATACACGAGAAGAGCTCTACTTGTATGTCTTGAAACCAGGGACAGCCCTACCTCATTTTTCAGAGAGACATTGTATCGGATGCCTACTTAAGCTTACAACAGCTTTACTCTTTTAATTAACCACTCTATCTGATTATTTAATAGTAAATACGTAGAAAAGAACCTAATCATCTATTCTTACTTTTTCTTTAAAACCACGTTCCTGCCCTGATTGAGGTGACGTTTCTTTCTCATCCTAGGAATTGCAGAATTTTGCTTTCCGGCGTCAGCGTAAGGGTCGAAAGATTTCTTGACCACCGTTTTCCGCTTCCTTTTGCCTGGTCTTTCAAGTGGAACTAGTATTTTCTTCGAAAGATCCAACTCAGGAGTTTCCGTTACAGGCTTTGAATGCTTGTGATGCCTTTGATGCTTTGTCTGCTGACGTAGGGTGATAATCTCATTGAAATTTTCCTTTGGTTTCTCAATTTCAATTGGATTCTTATTCTCCACATGCTGCTCAGCCGGCTCTTCTAATTCCACCGCATTTGCCGTCTGCTTAACTTCATCTATAATTCTGTCATCAGAAACAGAGAAAGCCTTCGAGACTTTATTAATTCTGTCATTCATGATATCAGCTCCAATACCACTAGCATTACCAGATTTGGTGTACGATATACACCATTTAGTAGAGACGCCATCCTGTTTGGAACCAGAAATTAGTTTAAGTTTACCATCGGGTGCAATTTTTGCCTCATAATATGAAGAAAGTTCACTAAAATGCTGGCAAAGCTTGGAAACATCGTCAATACTCTCATAAACCTGCTCACCCTCTAGCTTTGAAAGATTCTGAACTGGCTGATCACCGACCCTAGGAGAGGGGTTCCAAATCTTTAACTTCAGCTTAGAAAGCTCCAACAACGATTTTTTTATAAGAGTTGTCAGCTCGTCGATGCACTTTCGAACAAATGCAGACGAACCAAAACGAGCAGATCTATTGATGATATCTAAAATTGCCGACTGTGTGATATGCTCAAGATTCGCTATTCCTAATGAGTTGACAAGAGATACAAGCACAAAGTCAGACATTATATATCTAGGTGATTCGTCTTCCTTTCTAGCCTTACTATCCCTCCATTTAAAGAGAGCTTCTAGAAATGGTCTCTTGCTCGGAACGATACCATTTGAAACAACCAAAGAGTTCCACGGAAGATCATGGTCAAAGTCGAATGCAGCGTATCTTTCCAGATATTTAGGAAGCAGAGGCACAGATCCACTTGTGGACACCACATCATGCTCTGTAGCGTTACGTGGTTTGTATGTAGCATACTCAAATCTTCTGACCGCCACTTTCCGAGATTCATACAATGCTCGTTTCAAAGCCTCAGGCTTCTTCAAGAGTTCAGTATGTAGTTTGCAGAACACCTCAATCAAAAAATGGGTATCTGCACGGGCATAATTTCTCATCTCTGGAGTGAGAGGTCTGATACGCCAGTCTGCCAGCTGGTACTTCTTAGATGTTCTGAAACGAACATATTTTTCCAATAAGAAGGCCAACGAATATTTTCCCAAAGAAAGCTGCTTTGCGGCATGGAAAGTATCAAATAGCGAGACCACATACAAGCCAAGGTCCCGTTGAAGCCAAATCATATCCATAAAAGCACCATGGAACACCTTTAAGATCTGTGGATCGGTAAAGATGGTGTTGAGTTGGGTAAGATGGGGCCTAAGCTCTGGTGATAACGGATCTATGAGGAAGTCTTTCTTGCTGTCGGTGGAAATTTGCATCATTGATGTAAGGCCACGATAAGTCCGGAAGTCGTGATGCTCTAAATCGACAGCTATAATTTTGCATTTGGACAACTCCACTAGAAGATTGTCTAGCTGATCAGGAGTCGAGACCCAGACCGGAGGTTCACTTTTCTTCCAAGGAACAGACGTGATGGTTTTTATAGGCGAGAGAATCCAGTCGGGGTAGTCAGCATTCATAATTTCGTAAGCATACGGATTCTCGTAATGCTCGGGGACATCGTCAGTTGCAGCAACAAGCTTCATACTTTCCTGGAAAGAGATCATTGAGTTTGGTTTAGTAGAAATCAGAGGCTTGAACGGGTGCTTTTCGGAGTTGTCTACTTTGTCCAGGAATTTCAGCTGTGGTTTAGGAATGTTGCTTGGATGAACCATTTTAGCAGAACTGCTGACATCCTCGAGATATGTGTACCCGTCATCAGCAGCATCGACAGTGCTAGATACCTGACCGGCTTTCTGGTGGTTAGAATACCTGTCTAGGGAAATTTCAACATTTTCAAAAAGAGAATCTAGAACATTGTTGACTATCTTCATGTTAGCCTCATCCTCGCCATCACGTAATACAAAGTCCTCTGGATCCTGATCTGGTGATATGGTGACACACGACCGAATAACCTTGTTCAGCAACTGAACAATTTGCTTGTTGAGCTCGTCTCCATCTTGCCTGATCTTACCATCTACACTTTTATAGAAGTTGATATCTTTGGCATTTAGTGACGCCGATAATTTGATAAGTCGAATTAACTTGGGTGACAATCGAGTCAGAAGGTCAGAAGATGTAGGAGAATCTTCGGACATGATATATATATTAGAGAGTATCGGAGTGAACTAGTAATATAGTAATAAAAGCAAGTAGAAATATTTTTATTTTTTATTATTTTTTATCAGCACAACCGTACACCACAAAAGCCAGATCTTGGTTTGGCTTTTTAATTTTTTTTTTTTTTCAATGTGGAGTGGCGAAAGGGCGAACAGCGACACATATTATTTATGCTATATATATAAGAGCTATATTTTAGTGAAAGGTATTCTCTTAGTTATCTTAGTCGGGATTTAACCATGAGTGACAGAATGGATGTTGACACAGATCCGTCAACGGTCCTTGTGACCTTGAGGGAGGAAATTGAGCCTACCAATGATAGTGAGTTGATTGGCTTGTTCTATAACATGGAGGACTTGTACGAGAGAAAACTATGGTACCAGTTGACGGAGGTGTTGAGCAAAAGCTTCTACAAAAATGCAAACTCACAGCCAATTAGGTTGAAGTTGTTTGAGAACTTTATCACGACTTTTGGTGACAAGATCAGCCAATTGCAGCTCGTAGAGTTTCTCCTTCTTTCGATTCACGAGTGCAGCCTGGAAGACTCTTTGGAGTACTTGACAAACCTACAGCAAAGGATAACCGCGTTCGGCCACAAGGAGTCGAAGCAGACCGTTGAAGAGGACATCAATGACATAGAGGTCATACAGGCTTTGATATTCGTCAAGATAGAGATTGCTAGAGTCAAGCTTCAGTTAGACCTAGTGGACGAGGCCTCCTCAATAATAGACGAAGCAGCAAAGGAAATCGACAACTTGAACTGTTCAGTTGACCCACGGGTCCACGCAAGTTTCTACTCTACCAATGCACAGTTGATGAAGATAAACGGCAACCACAGCTCTTACTACTACGACTATCTCCTCTTTCTTGCATGCATTCCAGATCTGGATGATTTGGAAGACAAGGATGAGATTGTCGAAAATATATGCATCAGTGGCTTGCTTGGGGATAAGATCTACAACTTTGGCGAGATTATAATGCATGACATCTTCAAGTACCTCAAAGTGGAGTGGCTTAAGGAGCTGATAGTGGCATTGAATAATGGCGACCTAGCCACCTTTGAGAAGGTGATCTCATCACCGGAAATCCAGTCAATTCCTGAGATAGCCTCCAAGACAGATTTCTTAAGACAGAAAATTTGCATTATGGCTCTGATTGAGATCGTGTTTAACAAGCCTTCCAACAATAAAACCGTCAAGTACTCGGAGATTCTTGACAAGATTTCGATGGTGAAGAGTGACGACGAGGTGGAGAGATTGACTATGAAGTGTTTGAGTTTGGGTCTCATGAAGGGCTTGATTAACCAGGTGGACTCCGAGATAGAGGTTTCCTGGATCCAGCCTAGAACAATGACCACAGAACAGATAGTTAGCATGAGAGATAAGATGACTTTCTGGAGCAATAAAGCTAATGATCTCACGAAGTACATGAATGATTCAGGAAAGGAGTTGTGGGTTTCGTGATCAGCAGGATTGTGAGTAGATGAGAGAATCTGGAGAGCGTGTGGGTGTAATTAGATAGCTGAAAGAAAATATCTGGCAATGAGGTAGAGACTACAGTAGGGGTCCGAGCGTTGACTCGTGCTTAACGGTTGTGTGCATACAAAGTAGGCAAGTGACTAACTCGATGCGTTTTCATCGTCCATGATGGCAAGTAAGCTATAGTTCTCTCCGACGCTTAAGATTTGCCTATAGGTGGGTCGCTGGACCTAGAGAAAAGACAGCACATAGCTCAGGCCTTACAGAAGAGCAAGCAAGAGTGCGGTATCGGCTCTACGGTATCGATATGAACTAAACCAATGGAAGCGCGCTTTGAAGCTAGGTGAAGATCGACAAGACTAGACTACAGCAGTCGATCTACGAAACCGGATATAGTGGCAGACCCGGCAGAGGTCCGTGCTCAAGTAGAACAGTCAGGCAGAGAGACCATGCAGAGAGACCAGGCCGATGCACCATGCAGATGCACCATGCACAACACAACACGCAGGTTTAGCAATCCTATGGCGTGGAGGTCCGAGGTCGCTACAGATCTACAGCACACAGCTCTGCTACGTCCAATGTCTTCTCTGCTTCCGGCGGCTACTGTCTCAATTGCTCTCCACTACTTCCAGTCCCAGCACCCAGCGCTTAATTTGACCTTTCACACCATCCATCTCTCCGTTATTTCTTTCTGCAGGCTTGCAGTCACCCATCAGCCTACGTGCAATAGTTCACACCAGGCAAGCTACCATCCACACCGGGCAGCCTCACTCTGCCTGAATGTTACTGCTTTATTATCAGACTCGCTTGCTGCGTCTACAGTGGTGTCCGGCTGCCGCACTCTTCTGTCAGTCACGCCGTGCAGTTCCTCGTAGCAAGGGTATTCGATCGACTGTCGGCCCAGCCCACCAGCCCAGATACCGTGGATGCAGATTATTTATTGCTATTGCGAATTTTCCCTTGCGCAGTTCGGCATGCATTTCGAGGTGCATTTCGGTGTGCAGTTCGAAGCCCGGCTTTACACTTACATCTCCCTTCATTTGTCTCCATTTTCCATTTTCCATCTTTCACCCCCGGTACCTTGCTGATGATTTCCGTAACCTCTCTTGCTGGATCCGGTGGCAAAACCTAACGCTAAAGCCGCTTTGGTTCGTGGCGAGATGTTCAGCCGCTTGCTTCTCTCTACTCATACCTCAATGCCGTTACCGCTCTCCTCGTTCTGCCACACACACATACACACACACACACACACACACACGCGCAGTGTAGACACTATGTGTCTTGTCTGCTTACTACGTGGTGTGCGGCCACAAGCTGTAGGGTGAATTTGTGAAATTGTGCCGGTTCAGCAGGGCGAAATTTTTCTCTGCAGCTCACGTTCTTTTCCATACAAAATCTGTGTTCAAACTTTTTTTTTATTTTTTTTATTTTTCTTTTCCGACTCGTCTCACCGTCTTTATCGCCCTCTTCTGCTATATTCCAGAACCCCATACTTTTCGACTTTTCGACTTTTCGAATTCGGATATATATTCTTTGCTCATATTTTATTTGGCTTTCACACATCCCGTATGCTAATAGCCAATCAACCAAGGTACTAACTGCAAACTTTCCCAATCACACATTCACTCATTTCTGTTGTCTTTACCTTTGATCCCATAAATTTGTTTGTAACTCGTGCCCCCACTTCCCGCTTTGTTGTGCCATGAGACACTCCAATAACAAGTCGATCCCAGCAAACAAGGCGTCTGTCTCCATCACATCCACCCTTTATGACCGAAGGGCGCTTGACTGCACCGAGGACAAGCCGCTTGTCAATTCTCTCAACCACCTGACGTTTCTAGCGTCTTCTTCTGTCAAAGTCCGTGAAGCTTTGGCCCAGGATGGCGGCCTCGAACGCTTAGTCGACATACTGTACGAGTGCCGCAACCCCAAAACAGATGCCGAGAAGTGTATCTTTGCTTGGAAATGGGTCTTGGCCTTCCAGTCGTTGGTGCTGGTCGGAACCAGAGGAACCGAAAGCATGCGCCGCAAGGTTGTTTCTGCGGGAATCATCCCCATCATCGCCACCATTTTGGACAACTACTTGATCTCCAAGAAACTCATCTGGGTCTGGGGCTGCCCAAGCATACCGCCTGCCATCGACGCTACTGACGCTGCTGTCAACCCTGCGGGCGCCGCCAAGCTACCACTAGTCGAAGACGATTACCTTTTTCCTCTCAATAGAAGTGAAGCAAACGAGTCTGCGGTCCTGCCAGGTACACAGCGACAGCCCTATATATCGTTTGATCCTGCTCTGTGTATGAATGAGCAGTTCACCATGACTCCATCTGTGCCAACGCCGACACCGGTGGCGCCAGAGGCGGCCACTCCAGCAGCAGCAGCAGCAGCAGCAGCCAACCGCGATCTGTTACTGTCCGATGATCTTTCTGAAAATAGAGTCACAACTATATTCCGTCATGTTAGAAGTCTTTTGGATGAAGCCAATCAGACAATTCTAGAAGCACAGGAGGAGATGTACAAGCACGACAAGGCTGCACAAAAGTTTGCTCACAGGTTTAAGGAGAAAGTCCAGATCGATGAGGAATACAGCAAAGTATACAAATGCCTTCAGTTCTTGGATTTTCTACACCGAATGAACACCACGCCACATATAGCGACAATCGGACATGAGCTAGCCACAGACTATAGCGAACTAACTAATGATCCAATCTTTAGCAATTGGATTGCAAATAACGTGGACATTTCAAACCTCTTGAAATTGGACGATAGCTGGTCCGAGGACCTTCCGTTTATGAAAAATTACGAGGAAAAACTCAACCAATCTGTTCCAAGAGAATTTCAGAACGGTATTCTCATTCCGAAAGAGGACGACATCATCTGGTCATTGCAGGTTCTTGCATTCATATCGAAATACACCCCCCTCAGATATGAGATGGCTGACACCTATTTGGTGAAGGGTCTCTCTCTGAGAAGTTACAGTATACCACCACCTCTTGAGACGGATAATGATGCAGGACACCATAGCAGCGACGACATGATGGTTGATGATAGCGAATTATTAGATTTGGTCAACGGCCGGCCGAAGCAGGCACCTTCAGTTACACTAGATGCTCCAGAAGGAGCAAAATACTCACTTTTTGGATCACCACTATCCACAAATCCATCTCGTGAAGAGACGGGGGTTTCCGACTCGGAGTCGGACTTTAGCAATTCTGAAGCCTGTAGACTCTTTGAGGATTATTCAGATATGCTCAATGAAACAACACGTCTAAAGGAGGCAGCAAAACTAGAAAAACTAATCCTTGGAATATCGAGATCTTCGCAGCGAGAAAGAAGCAGACTTAGGTGCAAAAACACAGAGATGTATAATGATTCTTTGCGGCGATACGCGAAGCAATGGAATTACGAGGAATGCTGGGACGAATTGAAAACCCCCTGCAGGCAGTCTTCGTGCATGGACGATGTAATAAAGCCTATCAGAAGATTAAATATCTTTCCCTTAGTGGAGAAGTTCACAGTGAACTTCTTGTACACCAAGGATATAAATTACTGGGCATCGGTTATTGTCAGGAATTCTACAAGAAAAGATGAAACAAAGGGTGGAAGGCGACAGTGTGCTTATTTTGGATGTGGAAAATGGGAATCGAGACCTCGACAATTTGCCAAATGTCGTCGATGCAAGCGTGCAAAATATTGCTCAAAAGCTTGCCAGTCGAAGGCTTGGACATATCATAGATATTGGTGCAATACGGCGGGTTGTAGTTCTCATGGCGAGTCCACATCAACAGCAACTTCTAGCCACAATACGACACCAGCTGAATCGTCCCAGGAACAGACAGGTGATGGTTATTCGCACCATCACCATCATCATGCTCATCGTACGGAGAGTGAAGATAGTAACTAAAATAGGGTGCAATAATTGTGGAAGAATAGCTACACGTGTGGCTAGAAACGATTAATAATGGGATAATGGAGAACAAGATTACGTTATTTATTACTGATGTTACTTATATATTATCTTCTGGTAGTTTAAGAATGTTAGATGTAACAGGATAATGTAATACAAGTTCATTAATAGCGACGATATTTGCCTGCTCTAGTTAAGAAAGGCTTAATTGATTTCATTAAATGATGAACAATGCTGTTAGTCAACGGCCTGCACAAAAATATGGTGAATAGAATAAGGTAATATTGGAAGTAATGATAGTTGAATTTCTGTTGGTATATTTGAACTCTACTAATGTAAGAAGACATTTAAGATCTCAAATATACTTGTGAGCCCTAAATTAACGTTAGTAATGTATACATCTATTGAGCTTTATAACCCGCAATGCGTTATTCTATAGGGTTTTGCAAGAACCCCCTAATATATGAATCTATCTGATTAACTTGTATGTACCAGGTGCGCATCTGTAGTGTCTATGATCGGAAAGCCTTTTCGACAGACCGCATCATGCTCATGGTCTCTTCCATGAAAGTAAGCGTGAGAACAGTATGTGGAGCACTTCTCAGAAGTTGGGCCACAAAACCCTTATAAAGAGCTAAGATTCCTTCGGACTTCACTGTTTTAACTATGCAGTCCACAGCACCATTATAAGCCTTGCCCTTTTGATTATAGACTCTGGTTAAGGCGACATCCCAGGGGTTCATTACGACACACACACCCAAGCCGGCAAAAAAAGATGATAAAAGATGCAATTCACGTCCTTCCTCTAGCCATCCATTTTCTAAGAACATCTGCTTAAAAACAACATACAAAGGTAGCTGGGCGCCGGAGCCCATACCAGTTCGAAGAATTGCGGCATCTAGGCCCTGGAACAATCCTTTGAAGCCATTGGCTTTGTACAAAGATACAACACCCTGAAGCACAGATTTGTAGTGAGTCTGATCACCCACATGGATAGTATCAGAATAGGCCTGCATTCTGGTCTTGACGAGGAAAAATGGGTTACCCACGATGGCACCACCGATTCCTGAAACAGCACCGGCCACAATGTTGATGGGCACATTCTGCACTGTTCTTGGGTCTTGATTGGCAAAGAAAAAGCCATTAAGAACATTTCGGCATGGCTCGTAGAGTCCAAGACGACAACCATTCAAACCAATTTGATAATAGTACGAACCAACTAGGCCTTTCTGAATTCCTCTCAACCCTTCATTTCGATAGGTAAGCGCTAATGCCTGAATCGGATTCTTATAGATCCGCTTTGTACGCTTCAATCGTCCCGCCAACTCTCCCTCAAGTTGCATACGTGTTTTCACCAACTCGATCGGATTGGTGAAGGTCACAGCTCCGCAACCGGCCAACGCTCCAGCAACAATACCTCCGAAGGTACTGACCTCTTGAGATGCTGATAGCTCGCTGCTATCAATTTCTGGCATATCAGTCATCTTGAAAGACGGTTTTATGGAATCAACACGATATGAGGAGAAGCCCGATGAATAGAATATTCGATAAGATCTTCCATTTAGACTAGTACAGTTTTTTTTTTTTTCTTTCAGGATTTTTCAAGATCCCGAGCCCAAATTGGACGCTGTGCCTGAGCGCGCACCGAGACGCGGAGATGTGGTTGTGTTCATCGCAATTAGGACAAGCGGACTTACTAGTAATGGGAAAGTGTGGGAGAGTCAGGTTCGGAGTTCGAATGGAATGTGTTGAATTTTGGGAGCACAAACCCATTTTAGATCTCCCGACTATCTATCTCGGAATGCGGGGATATTGTGGGTTCGCTAGAACAATGGACCCAGTAATTTCAACTGAACATCACTGTGGGTGGCTGTCACAACGGAAGACAGCCCCACAAGTATGTCAATATTCTTAAATAGCCTATGGTAGCTGCCGATAGCGTCACTGGAACTGACTGAAACAATTCCATTGTTTTGATAACGACCTGGTGTATTGGAAGTTTGATAATAAACCATATTCAACCTTGCTCTTCACCAGAAATGTTATCCCACAATTGCATTTCATACGCGCTTAGCCTCATGGTGAAACCATCGCATCCATTAGCAACTGTGCAAAACAAATATATATTGTGCTCATTATATAGATTGAAAGGATTTACCCTTACAATTTCGCCTTAATTCCATTCAATCTGTATTTGACGTCTTTGAGAACCTTAGAGTCCGGATTCCACTCGTCGAACTCTTTGAAAACCATCTTGATTTCCTCTCGGCCGTTTGATAAGCGTCTGATTACCTCAAAAAATAAACCTCTTACACACCACGGGAGATTAAAGGGGTTGGCGCCTAACTTCTTCACATTAAACGACTTGAACCTTATTGGCTCCTCGACAGCTAATCGTGAGTCTTCTGTTTTTAGCGTGAAATCCAATGCAAGCTTATAAACATTGATATCGTTGTAGATTCTAGAATGCCCCCCTCCAGTGAGTGGGCCAGCCAAAGCATAACTGATCTCTTTGATCACATCGTGGTCGGAGTATCCAAGATTCTGTAGCCTGCAAGACAACTTCACAATACGGGCCACAAAGTCCGGAGTATTGGAACCACCGTCTATGTACACTGCCTTGTAAATGTTGGGGTGCTTAACATGAGAGGCCGTAGAAGAATATAGAGGCACTAACTGGTCATCGATTGATCCGACGAAAGTGATTCTGACATTGTTTCTGACGAGATTACGCATACTCTCGAGGTACTTTCTGCTCTGAATGCTCTCAAAGTTTTGAAATTGAAATAGTTCTAACATGGACTCATTTTCAATGGCCGAATACGCACGAAGAAGCAATGGCTGATCCATATAAAACGGCCCATTGTTAATTCCGGCCATCCCTAAAATACCGATTTTCTGGCCCTCATCTATAATTCCGTATTCTAGTAGCTTTGACATGAGTATTACAGCCACAGGGGTACCTTGTGAATGAGCGCACACAAAGATGAAATCCGACTTTCGAATATCCTCTACAGACTTCTTCAAGATGTCAAAGAAAAAATCTACCCGGTCAAATATTTTACCCTCCTTTTCCAGAGCAATCTTCTGGATCTTAATGTTGAGTCCATTCTCCTTGGCCCAAGAAAGAACTGCAGACTCTGCCACACGTGTGAACTTCACGGAAGTTCCCGTTGGCTCACCTATAATTGGCCGTAGCACTTTGGTAGGGAAGAATCCATGGATTCCGATGATCAGGATTCGCTTAAATGGTGTAGCCGAGGTCTTACGATAGAGATTGAGCTGTCGACTGTTTGAGTATCCAAGCAGAGCCTTAGCCCTCTTGATACCTGTTGTAAAAGTGGTGAAAGCGGATGCAGGAGGAATTGTCTTTTCGAATGACGGGACTATGAGATTGGGCCGCTTATGAAGCGAGAAGCTTCTTCCTCTACTGCCGGCAGCGTCTGGATCACTGAAAGAGCTCTCAGGGTTCGGAATTTCCGCCGTGTTAATAGTGCCGGTGGGTCCAGTTTTCATTACATCTGGTGCATCGGTGGCTGTAGACGATATGATCACATTGGTCAAGTTCAAGGGAGTGCTTGTAGGCTTTTCCTGTCTGGACCAGAAGGACCAGGAAGAACCTCTTCTCTTTGAATCGCCAGGTTCCAACTCGGGCTCTGCATCATCCTCAACAGCCGAATCCTGTGGAACGGCTTGAGACGGCGCTGCCATATTGGGATTGTTCTCTAATGGCTGACGGTGTCTGTAGATTTGACCGAGATCCGTAGTGGAGCCCCAAAACACCCAGGATGAACGCTTTCTCTGGCCCCTATGCTTCGACAAATCCAACTTTGACGGCTTATCAGAGGCGGCAGCAGACTCAGAACCCACTGGGTTTTGTAGAACGGATTTGGGATCTCGGGACTGTCCTACTGGAGGAACATGAGTGGATACAGAACTCTTATTGGAGATCTGAGAGTTGCTTGAAAGACGGCGTTTTCTATTTCTAGGATATTGCCTTGGAGACTTCGAAGCAACATGAGTCTGCGATGATGGACAGGGAGTTTGTGCAGTGGATGAGTCTTCATTTGCTTTCTTCATTTGGGATATATTAGATAACTTAAGACGATGAAGAATGTTCCGGATTTGTTGACCCTTAAAGCTCATACAGGGGTGCAAATTCGGATTGTTTTAGCGGAGAACACGATAAGTTATAGATAAATAATGGGATATCTTTGCTGTAAGCAAGTAAAAAGAAGAAAGTAGCAGGAGGCGAGCAGCAAGTTAAACATGGCAGTGCAGGTGGAGAGACAGATAAAGAAGAGAAGAGTAAGGCAGTGGAGAACGTGAAGATGGAAAAATGGAGATGGAAAAGAGGAGGGGCAGGAGGTTCAGGATTGGATGATTATAGCAAAAGAAGCAGAAACCATGCTTTGATAAGGGAGCAAAGTGGGGGCGATAACGAAGAAGTTGTGCTATGCAATCGAGATGGTATAGAACGAAAGATGAGTGCGGTGAGACGTATTTGAGTAAGGCTGTGCTAAGTGGAAGCAGGAAGAAAAGCTGTCTAAATGTATGGGAAGAGACAGAGCAGGTAAAGGAGGAGCATGCATACCACCGACACCTGCAAGAGTTAGCAATGCTGGTTGCAGAAGTTGGGCTGACGGGGCTGATGCTTGGAGGTTGCTGGAAATATCGAGAAGAGGTGGCCAGGGGGTAGCTTGTTGGGTGGTGGTGACTGGTACAGGGTAGCATAGGTAGTAGCAGTAAGATAGGAATGAAAAGTTCTGGGGAGAGTAAGGCTATATCAGGCAAAAAGCGTTTCATAGTTGAGATGGGCTGGAATGTGGACTGTTGTTAAAAACGGTAGGTAATAGGTAGTGGGAGAGTTTGGTAAAAAGGCGATGGAAGCTAGGATCATGGACTCAAACTACAGATGAAAAAAGTAAGAACGGATAGGTGGAGCGGCATGGATGAGACTGCAAATCTGCCAGGTGAAACAGTTGTAGTATGGTTCGGTGCTATTAGATGCAGTTCTAATTCTAGAACGGAATTGTGAGAAGCTAGGCTCCGGATGTTATGTAAAACTAAGGCGGTCATGTCTTGAAAGTTGCTAGCGCCAGCAGAGTACAGCCAGCGGGCTACTGGTATTTCATCACTGCCATTTCGCTCTACTACACCCAAAGCAAGCTCGATAACTGCCACTCCGGAACACCACTCCAGAACACCACTCGCAGCAGTGTATTAGCGCCGGTCTCCTCCGGCATACATCACAGCTTCAAACCATCTACTACTACGGAAAACCTCCAATTGAAGATGTGACTGCCACCAAGACCGCAATATTCCTATCCAATAAATGCCTAAACACTCCGCCGGCTTTTGCTACCATTTCCCCGCATAAATCTGGTCTCGCTATTTCGGCCAGAAATTTCAATGTTTCCGCTCTCTTGCTACGCGTTTTCTAACCGCGTTTAGTGACCTGGTCAATTGTGCATGTTAAAGATATCTTTAAGCGGGCTTAAGCATACACGTTACACGATGTCAACTGGTGTTAAAAGATCGATCACAGACTTCTTCTCGGTGTCTAAGAGGCAAAAGTCGACAGTCAGCAAGGCGGTGCATGAAGTAATTCCCAAGAAGGAAGAACACAGTTCCAGCAGAGTGGTTTCTCTGAATGGAATGTTCAAGATCAAGCCAGCTGCCGTGGCCGTCAAATTCGACAAGGCCAAATGGGTTGAGTCGCTAACGGCCGAGCAGCGTCAGCTGCTTGAGCTAGAAATCAACACGATGGATGAGTCATGGTTGGCCATTCTCCATGAAGAGCTCACCAAGCCGTACTTTCTTCAATTGAAGAAGTTCCTCATGTCTGAGTGGAGCTCCAAGCAGGTGATCTTTCCTCCAGCAAACGATATCTACTCGTGGAGCCGTCTTGCTCCGGTGTCCAAGGTTAAGGTGATCATTCTCGGTCAGGATCCTTATCATAACTTCAACCAGGCACATGGTCTTGCATTTTCCGTCAAAGATCCAAGGACAAGGCCTCCTCCTTCCTTGGTTAACATTTTCAAGTGCCTAAAGAAGGACTATCCAGACTTCGAGATTCCACCCAGAGGAAACCTCACCAAGTGGGCCGAGCAAGGTGTTCTTCTACTCAATACATGTCTTACTGTCAGAGCCCACAACGCCAATTCGCATTCCAACCACGGTTGGGAGACCTTTACTTCTGCCGCCCTCAAGAAGCTTATAGAGTACAAGAACCACCAGACCCATCAGGGGCTGGTTGTGATTGCATGGGGATCGCCTGCGCAGAGAACGATCCGTAACATCGGCCGTATCGACTGGAATATGAACCTGTTTTTGAAATCGGTGCACCCTTCGCCTTTGAGCGCTTCTAGGGGCTTCTTTGACTGCAGGCACTTTGTCCAGTGCAATGACTGGTTGTACCAAAGATATGGGGCCGACTACATGATTGATTGGTCCTTGGTGGACGGCAAGCATCTAAAGGCAGTTGAGGCCAAGAAAGAGAGCCAGAACGAAGAGAAAATATCGGTGTCCAAGGAGTCTGACAAGCCAGAAGACCCGAACAAGACCACGCCTGTTTCCTAAATATATTTAACGAGGAAGCTCTGTAGGAAGATGCTGGGAGACCCAGGAGTAGTATGCTGCTACACAAGTTCAGGGGTCGAGAAATCCTAGAGTTGACCTTTCTTTTAGATTAGCCACGTCATTTTGGTTTGAACTCTCCATTAATTTGGGCAGGAACCGGCAACTAGAACAGGAATCACTGTGCGACGCAAGTTTACCGTCAGATAAGTAGATCCATGGGACACATACGTCAACTCCGACTATACAGAACCTTTAAAACTGGTTAGTAGAGCATGATAGCTGGCACCTCATTGTACGCCAACTGCCTGCAATGTTACTTTCGCTGTACGGTTTTGGTGGCCATAGAACTTGGGTTCCATTTGATAGTTTGTTTCTCCATACACCACCTTATCTTCCTACATGGTTCCATTCCATAGTTTGCTTCTCCATAGATTTGTTCTCCATACACCACCTTATCTTCCTGCATACTACTGCCGGTGTCAGTAACTCTCCACAAAGAAGATGATCCCTCTTCATACAACAACTACGTTCTTCTATATACGCTAAGCTAAAATCCTAATGGTTGCTCCCAGCTTCTTCCTACAGAGAGCTTCCAGAATCCGATTGCCATATCTAGTGGCTGCATGGTGCACGGATGCCAAGCATTTATCAGCAAGTGCGAGGTAGAGCGAAAATGTATCTTACAAACTTTTTTTGTTTTTCTTACTTTTTATTTATTTGTGAGACGGTTACCAAATATCTGGAGTGTGCACTTCGCAAAGATAACCACGGGA
Organism: Allodekkera sacchari; assembly: GCA_030565225.1. NCBI lineage: Eukaryota > Fungi > Ascomycota > Pichiomycetes > Pichiales > Pichiaceae > Allodekkera > Allodekkera sacchari. Next base: position 72,532 of record JAJMBG010000037.1, read on the forward strand.
GCGGAAACGCTTTAGCAAATTGTAAGATTAATCTGGGTGGGTTGCCTTTATTGGAAATTTATAGCATCTATAGCAACGTATTGTTGTACAACACACTTAATTTACTTGCATTCTAAACGGGAGGAGCATCTGTCGCCTTTAACACATCACAAGTCATAATGTGGAACTACTTATTTGGAGGCGGTAAACAGAAGAAGGAGCTGCCAAAAAAGGCCATTGTTCAGCTCAGGGAGCATATAGCCACGCTAAACAAGAAGGTGACGTACCTAGAACAGCAGATCCAGCAGCAGGACGCTATTGCCAGAAAGAACATTACAACCAACAGAAACATATCGAAGCAGGCATTAAAGAAGAAGAAGAAGCTGGAGAATGACCTCAACAAGATCGAGAACCAGATAGAGTCGCTAGAAACGCAGTTGAGTGCCATAGAGTCGGCCAACCTCAACTTGGAGACGATGAAGGCCATGAAACAGGGTGCCAAGGCCATCAAGCAGATACACAGCGACTTCAACATCGATAAGGTCGACGAGACTATGGACGACATCAGAGAGCAGGTGGAGGCCAGTGAGGAGATCTCTGACGCCATCAGCAGACCGTTGGGCAACGATCTGGTCGACGAAGATGAGCTAGACGAAGAGTTGGCAGCCATGCAGCAGGAGGAGGTGGATAATAAGATGACCAATACGGGAGCAAAGGTGGAGCAGAAGCAGGCCCCTGTTGCTTCAGAGATCAGCAAAGCTCAGCTGCCGAACGTTCCAACGACGAAACTGGAAGACCACGACAAGCAGGCCGAGTCCGAAGACGAAGACGAGAAGGCCTTGAAGGCGTTGCAGGCAGAGATGGGTATGTGATGTGCTACTTCGATTCGTTATACATTAATTTCTCTCTATTTCGTTTAGTTTATTATTGCTTTAATTAATACCTTTGGGTACGGTAGGAGCGGGATAATGTTGCAGATCTTGGGTGCTTCAATAAACACGGAAATTCTGCCCGGGAAGTTATGACCTCTATCGTTGCTTGTCGTACACCATAGGGGGGGCCATGTTCACAAGACGTGGTTTTAAACAACAAAATGTACCTGGTAGGCCTGTGAACGATGCCGGAAGCGAGATTCTACTTTTTGAGAAGAGCCGAGCCAAACTCGATTAAAGAATGGCTACATATAAGACACAGACGAAACAGGTTGAACGTTGCTTGCTACACTATTCTGAATTATAAGAGGTGATGGGAGTGATTCTGAAATGTAATCATCTACTTCTAATGATTTGAGACCGTAACTGCCAACAAACAGACCCTTCGATACACACCACCTCGACACCTTGATCTGTGACACCCTCTTCTACTCGTTGTATGTAGATGCAATCTATTAGCTATTAGTACATATTATACAAAATGCAATTCACAAAAAAACAGTGCAATAAATAGTCCAATTAATATTTGCTGCCCATCCTTTCCATCGACACACTTACTCACTCATACATATCATACAACACAGTGTCTCTCAGTCCCCTACACCGGTCCCTGCAGAAAAGAAGAAGCCTTCCGACCTCCTTGACGGCGGCAAAGTCGGCCTGGGCCAACTTTCCACCCACCAAATCTAACAGTCCAGCCATGTTCTGCTTTTCTGGAATTTCATCCAAAACGGAAACCCATTTGACCATGTTTCCATAAAACTGGGAACCAGAACAGCTAGAAAACCATGTATGAAGAAGAACGCCGCCAGACCTCTTTGTAAATTCGTTACGAATCCTCTTCAAGTAGCGGTATCCGGTTTCTTCAGGAGGTTGATTCTTACCGTTTGTGGCAGAGTCTGCACGCCAAGCATTTTCACCGTGGCGGGCATGGACATAACACCAGAGAACCATGGTGCACATACCAATGACATAGGAGCGGAAGAAAAGATCCGAGTCGGGTATGTAATCGTATTGGTACTCGTAGGGTGAGTCCTGTGGAGACAAAAAGAGCTCAAACAGAAGTAAGTAGCACTGAACCACGCAAGTCTTTGCGTGTCTGGTAGCTGACCAGTCGTCCACACGCTTTTCGATCTGCCGGCGCTCGAGGTTGGATGAAGGCTTGACGTTCATCCTCCATGGAGCACCAGCGTCGATGAAGAGATCGTAATGTGAGATGGACATGTAGACATGGGCCATGTGGTACGTAATACACTTGCACCGAGTATCGCTAGTAGAGAACTGAGAAGAATTCGTCAAGGAGTTCATGTTGTCGATGGCAGTTTTAGATGAGCAGCAGGAACCGCCGACATCATTCCGCCAGATAGAGAAGGCTGCAGTCAGCAACTCCCGCCAATTGTTGGCTGTGCCACTCATACCAAACTTATCCAATCCAAAGGTCAGTTGAAGATCCCGCTGTTGAATCTGAAACATAAGGGCACTTAGACCAGCCAACAAAACCTTCTTTCCGAAGGAGTTGGTCCTGGTAGGGGTGCCGTTCAAGATGTTTTTCAGCACAAGCAAGAAGGGCTGCGGCCGCTTGCATCGTTTGAGTGCAGTATGAAAGTTACGGAGGTTGGATTCCCAGACATCGTCCTCCACAGGCATCGACATCTGAATCTGGTGGGCATATATGAGCATCTGGTGACCGAAAGAGACGGCATCGATGGCATCCATGTAGAAGCACATGTAGGTAACACGCTTCATGGACTCGATCTCAATCCACTTGAACCAGTTGTCTGCATCGTCTACGGCGTTTGACATCTTGTGTGGAGAGCCTCCCAATGTGGGAGATCTGCGTAGCAATTGGATGGTAGTGCCATGGTGTAGATGAGCACGCTCATGGAGCTGACGAGTGGTACAGTTCTTCTCGTAGAACTCGAGCATCAGTAAGCTCTGGATGATCCAAAGTTTGGCAGGTGGCTGGAAGTGCGGCGAAGAGAAGATTAGCCATCGGAGCGGCGTGGCAATGCTGTCTGCGATCTGTTTTGGTCTCTGAAACGACTCATCGACCGGGCATGTGATGTCGTCGACACACATCGACAACTTGCAGCCAAGGATGATCATGGCTAACAAGAGAAGTGCCGGCTCCTTGACAGAGTTGAAGGACGGCCTGTGAAGCATCGGGAACCTGGGATGGAAAAAGTTCCAGTACATTTTGAGCGCTTTCTCCATCTTTTTAACGCTGAAATCGGGCAGGCCCCTGAGTTGCGGGATCAACTCGGCAAATGCGTCCATCTGGTCGGGAGTGAGCTTGAAAAGCCGCTCCTGGTTATCGTCTACGCTGAGCTTGTGGTAGGCGGCTTTGGTTGCGGTGGACGGTGAGGTAGGGTGCACCTCTGGCGTGCCCGATAGCGTCTCCGGCGTGCGCTGCTCGCTGGGTGTGTACATGCCAGTGGAGGAGGTGGCCGGGCTGAACTGGTCGAGTCCATCAGGGATGAAGAAGCTCTCTCCGGCGTGGTTGAGGTTAAACTCATTCAGATCGGTCAAGAAGTTACCCTTGGACGACGAGTTTTGCACGCTGGCTGTGGCGTCCATGCCGCCGCCGCCGTTGGAATCGTTAAAGAGCCAGTTAAGCAAGTTGGGTGTGATGCCGTCCTTGCTGAAGTCGTTGAGCATGGTGTTAGCGGATATTCCGTCCCTGGCAAGGTCGTCCAGCTGCGGCACGCTCTGGCTGTGCCTCTGGATGATCTCGTTGACGGAGCTGAGATGCTGGTGCTGCTGTCGACGCTGTTTGGGCTGCTGCGACTGGTTCCCGGTGGAAAACCCGTTGTTGGGTCCACCGCGCCGGCCGACGTTGGCTGCGGGCATCACCTGCCCCGTGCACTCCCCCTGCTTCTTCACCGCAAGGTCCGCCTGGTTGAGCGCACTGGTGGACAGACTCTTCTCGCTCAGCCTGGTGGGATGCATCGACGCAGGGGAGTTGAAAAGGCTGGAGGGACGCTGTTGCGGAGACATGGGCCTGGGTCCGTCTGCCGCCATGGAGCTGGCCACCCCGGTGGACCCGGTGGACCCAGTGGGCCCATGCGGGGCAACAAAAATAATCGGAGACCCGCTGGTCTTCTGCTTCTTCAGCTGCTTGGCCGCGTGGCGCTTCAAGTGTCGTACTAGCAAATCATGCCTGACAAAAGTCTTGTCGCAGTCTGCCTCTGGGCAAGTGTAGATCCGTTTCGGGTTATGGTTGAGCTGGTGTCTCGCTAGGTGCTCCGACCTTTGGAACTCCTTGTGGCAGTTTGGATATGTGCAAACGTAAGGCGGGCCCTTTAGACGCTTCTTTCTTCCTCTCTTTTTCGGCACCCGTTGTTCGATATCCGGCGGAGAAGGCGTCATCGGCGTATCTGCTGGAGTTAGAACCTGTTGATGTGACTCTTGTTTGTTGGACGAAGAGTCTCTGTTGATCAACATGGAGAGTTGAATTTGATCCGACATGAGCAGTTGGTAAAGACGAGTGGGATGAGATTCGCAGACGTGGGCAACCAAACAAGAAGGAGAAAAAAAAAATCCGGCTTTCGAGTGGGTGGGCGGCTGTTGTGGGCGTGGAGTGGAATAGGGCGCGGCATTTCCTGTGGGTCAGAGAGGGATGGTTGATCAATTAGGAAACCGGTTTTGGTTGTTCTGGTTGTCACTCTGCTGTCAACTCTGTCAACTCTAGGTGTCTGAAGTGAAGTGGTGGGTCGAAAATAATAATGATTCAACAGCCTGCTGCTTTCTTTGTTCATCCGTTTGCCTGATCGTCTAGCTACCCCTTCCCCCCCCTTCTTCTGCTAAGCACCACTCTACCGGCGTTTTCCTGATAGCGAAATTCTTTTTCCGCTTGTCAGATACTCGCTCGAAAAATCAGACTGAAAAATCAGACTGAAAAGTCGGCCTTTTTGAATTTAACCTGAACACCTCCGGATCACTTGTATTTGCAACTTGTACCGTAAATTTATCAGGCTACAGTCTGCCAGACATTTTTCATCTCCTAGAAATTATCTGTCTACTGCTCGGTTGCTTGTCTTCTCCTGACGTCAGCACACAGACAACCATTTTCCACTAAATTTCACTTATCCCGTGTATCAGCTGCCTTAAATCTTCGGTGCCAGTTCTAGTAGCATCTTCTACCTACGATGGATTCCGACGATAACCCGAGAAAGCTGGCCACCAAGTACAAGAGAGAAGGCTACTTCGACAGCAAGCGTAAAGAGTTACTGGATGAATTCATCCACGACAAGGACGGCCAAGGCAGTGCCAGCGAGCAGTTGGATGGCTTGATCACCAAGTTAATGGACTTGAAGGTGAAGAAGGACCCAAGTGTGCTTGTCCAGAACAAGGGAAAGGTGATTGCGTTGATTGAGACGGCCTTGACCAACAGTGGCCAGTTCTCGAAACAGCCGGCCGAAGACAACAAACTTGACGACGATGAGTACCAGATTATCAAGCAGATCAACCAGTTGCTGGGCAGCTACGTTGCAGAGAAGGTGACCAACAGCGACGAATTCAGCAGCCAGTTAGAGGCCAAACTTGAGACTTTGAAGGAAGCACAGTGATCCAGCGCTGCCTGCTGAGCCATGAATCAAGTGTTAAAGCAATCTGGCTGCCGAAATCTCGAAGGTGTTCTTCGTTATTAAGGCTTACACTACGCACTTTCCGGCAGTGCCAGCGGAGGAGGGAGGAAAGTCTACTTCTGCCACCACTGCCACTACATATTAGAGCTACACAGCAATTGCTGCAGTGTCTGAAGCTGTCCGCCATGATCAAGGGTCCAGTTTCTGGCCATGGCATCGGCTTCGTATGGCAACACGTGAGGCTTGGCATCTCGTCACTGTGATCCGGCGGTGCTTTCCGACGATTACGTAATGATGCGAGTTGCTGGCGATCAGCGAGCGCTCGATGCATCTCGCCAACCTGCTTCGCTCAGCATATATCTACGGCACTGTGTAGCCTTTTGTAACTAGCTAATCCCAATCTATATGTACAACTTGATCTTTAGTTTCCGGCTATCCCTTGCTTCTGCTCTCTTTCCGTTCCGACTTTCTGGCTTCTCTGTTCCTAACCTGCCTGCACACCCACTATCTCGGAGATGGCTCCACCCCATCGCCGACGTGCGTTCAGCTGCGAAAAATTTCTCCTTCACCACCAAGGTATTATTTTGGTGGAGCGGCAACCGACTTGTGCTTGTTCCAAACAGGGAAAGACTGTTGAATTAGGAATTTCCATTGGACAATAGCAGCAGCTTGCTTTAAATGGTGTTCAGTCACTGAAAAACTTTGCAGGTGCTTGATTCTGGCTCTTTGTTACTTATAGAATCCGGATTCTCTGTCTCATAGCAAAGCCATCATCGCTATCAAAAGATATCTTTTTGCGGCTGCTTTCTCACCATCAAGCCGCTTTTTCCCATACCTAGCCTTACTTAGCCACTAGGATCCGGCTTGTGCTATTTAACAAGCTTCTAAAGCTTCTAAATTTCCACCGCTAATCACTACTGTCGGCTGCCGCCGTGTGTCTTTTCAACTTTAATCGTTACAACCGCATCGGCCTCGCCATAATCTGCCAGAACTTTTTACGTTCACCCTTATCCCTGCCACCCGCCATTGCTCCATCGCTTTAATCATAGCATGCCTCAAGATTCACAGGTCGACTCCGATCCCGGTCTTTCTGAAGATGCTGCATCCAAGAAGCTTCACTGCTCACTGATGGATCAAGGCTTGGACTTTTGCTGTCTGGATATCGCAGAGCCGTACGACGACCTGCTTCCGTGCAGCTTCGATCCGGACGCCTGGAAGAAGGACGAGGCCTCGTTTCTTTCGTCAACCGATCCCGAACAGGCGATTGAAAAGGATTCCTTCGAATGTCATTATCATCACGCCGACAATACCGCCGGCCCTGCCGCCGTTCCCGCCAACAACCTGGACATATGCTTGGATGGATGTGAGTGCTGCTTTGACCTGTGCAATTGGGAAGGAATGTGTGATCTGCCTCAGAAGCAAAATTCTTCTCCGGTGTTCGGTCATAAGCGGCTGGAAGATCTTACCTTGGACGACTATTGCAATGCAAACCCCAACCAGATTTGCGACGTGATGCTAGACTCCTCCACTTCTTTGGAGGCCTGCTCCGCTGCTTCCCAGAAGTTGGCTCCAAGCAGTCCGGCCTGTCTACCAACTCCCTATGCCACCTCTGATGAGCATAGCATTGAGACGCCATCTCCAGTGAGCAGCAAATCTTTGAAATCCTCACTGACCTTGCTCCAGCCAGAAATAGCGAACTTCAATCTCGTGTCACAGACAAAGATGAGTGATCTGAGAGACAGCAAGGAAAAGTCTCAAAGAAAGTTGTCTCCAATCTTTCACCTAGAAAGACCTCACATCCATCAACATCTTCCCACCTCCAACCCAAATCACCACTATCATTTACACTACCAGAACGAACACAACGGTAGTCTGATTCAGCATGACTTGATTCTTCCTGGAAATTTCCACTTCCTGCAGGGACCTCACATGTATCATCCTTGTAATCATCCAATGCCAACTCCCATGTCGCCCCAAACGTCGGATGGTGGAAGTATTCGCAAGGCACAGCAGATTCTACGTGACTCGTTCAATTTTGACGGGGATCAGCAGTTTACGTCTAGTCTACTCAATAGTTCAATAGACACTAAGCCTTCTCTGGTGAGGCAAGGTTTGAACACTGATAGCACTGGTTCTCAAAACCCGGCTGCAAAGAGGCAGCAAACTCATGCAGTTGGTGAGTCGGATGATCCAAAGCATATGACTGTCTGCAAGTGGGACAACTGCAACATGAACTTGGACGAAACCGATCTCAATAAGCACATAATGGAAGACCATTTGGGAAATCTGGGTCCGGAACCCCAAAATGACACCTACCAGTGCGAATGGCTGGACTGTATGTTTAGTACCAAGCAGCTGGAGGAGCTTTTCGAGCATATTCCGGACCATCGAAACAAATATACTGAAAATAAAAGTTGTGATACTAGGCCAGAAGACTCTGAGAATGGAAAGCATGTCTGCAAATGGGTTGATGTCAACTCTGGTCTGGAATGTGGAAAAATCTTTTCTAATACAGGAGATCTTACAAATCATCTCATAGAAGACCATGTAAAGTCTGGAAAATCCAGCTATGTGTGTCGATGGGCAGGCTGTTCAAGAGACTGCAGACCCTTCTCTCAGCGCCAGAAGATTGTTCGTCATTTAAATACCCATACTAAGCACAAACCATTCAAATGCCCTGTGTGCGGCAAACAGTTCTCCCTAGATTTAATGCTAAAGCAGCACCTTAGAATCCATACAGGAGAGAAGCCTTACAAATGCGACATCTGTGGAAAGCATTTCAAGACTTCCTCTTCTTTGACCATTCACAATCGTATACACAGCGGCGATAAGCCTATGGTATGCAAGGTCTGTGGCAAGAGGTTCAACGAGTCTTCCAATCTTAACAAGCACATGAAAATCCACAACAGGAAGTTTAAGTGTAGATACTGTCTCAAGAGCTTCAACAATGAGATGAAGTATAAGAGGCACTTGGCTACATGTGAAAAAAGAATTCCAACTACCGACACCAAGCTAAAATGTGACTGCTGCGAGAACGGTAAACCCAGAATATCCGGTGATTTTGGAATCACCATCAAGAGAGAAGAGGAAGCACTTTAATCAGTCTATGATATGCCTGAAATTATGGCCTAAGTTTACCTTTTTTTACATAGTTGATTAATTATTTATTTTATACTGCGGATAGAATAAAATCTTGTCATGAATATTTACCTTGATGGTAATTGCACTGCCTGAAGTATCTAAAATGGAAAATTTCAAAAATTTTGTTTCTCGGAGTAGCTCTAGGAACATGTATAAGTAAACTTCATTTAAATATGCAGAGATTTGGTTTATCTATCCGATATCTTTCCTTCAAGCGTTTTCTTAGTGTCGGGAGTGATAGCACCAAGATTTGCCCCGACAAGACGTTAGTTCAAGGAATAATTGATGGCTCTAAGCTGGATCAACACTTCCAAGCAAAATACAACTCGCCAATTATCCCCAAAGTGAATAATGCCCAGAAGGGTATATTAAATCAGATATTCACCAGAAGTAGAGTGAATCTTGATTGGAGTATTTTCCACTATGCCGATATACCGGGAGAAAAAGAGAGGTTAATGCTTGAACAGGAATTATCGCAAACTGAGCTTTCTGAAGATAAAACCGGCCAAGATTCAGGGGTAGTGAAAACCCGACCAATGAAGCCAGGTCATATTAAGTTTATTGAGCACAAAAAAGCAAAGAAACTGCGGCAGGAGGTTGAGAACAATTTGCCAGAAGTGATCTTTCTTGGAAGATGCAATGTTGGTAAGTCATCTTTGATTAACGTCATATTAGCCAATCTCAAGGAACGAGTCAGGACATATGCCAAGGTTAAACGCTCAGCCGGCTACACTCCCTGCTTAAACTTCTACAATGTTGGCGATTTGTTTAGACTAGTGGATTCTCCTGGATACGGCAGGAAAGGTAAAGCATGGCAGGGACAGTTGACGTTTGATTACCTCGGCAATCGGAGGGCTTTAAGGAACTGCTACCTGATTCTCGGCAGTGATATCGGTCTTAATCAATACGACAATGCGATTATTCAGAACCTCACAGATTTGGGAGTTCAGTTCGATGTCATCTTCAACAAAATTGATAAGATCAAAAACACACAATTGATCGCCCATGTAGAAGCCATTGTGGATAACTCGATCTTGGCTGAGCTTAATTTACAGCCCCGATATTACTTTGTGAATGCTGTCGACTCTGATTCCCAACTGCCATACAAGAGCGGCATTGATGAATTGAGACTTGGCATCCTTCAAAGTTGCGGTTACGATGCCAAAGGCAACATCCGACCAAAAAGACAAAGAGACGCTGAGAAGGATAGCAAGAAACAGAAGAATGTGAAGAAGATCGTTTGGAAAAAGAACATGAGGTGAATTGCAACTTCAAACTCGGCCCGTTTTTTGATTACCTTTTGCGCTTGACACTATTACTGTTCAACAAAAATTATTATACGGAGAAGTTGAAGGATCTGGCGTTAAATGAAAGAAAATGTACACAACTACAATATAGATTATTGGGATTGAGATGAGCTGAAACAACGAGCATGTACTACCCCCCTGGCATGGTCTCTAGCTGGAGAAAAAGTTGTCCACCGAAGATCCAAGATACATCCGGATTTGCGACTTAGTAGCTGGAACAATCTTACACTTGACCATCTTTTTTCCTGCTTTTTCATATGCCTGGAATCTGTGGCACCCACCAAAAGCAAAATACTTCTTCTTATCTCCGTCCCAAACAACTAGTACATCAATTGGAGGGAGTTCGCCTGAGGTTATATCTTCAAGTCCACACGTTGCAGATGCCATTGGAATGCCATTGAGAGTTGACACCATGGTATCGATCTTTTGATGGTCTAACACTGGTGGAATTGGCCTTAAGATCTCGTCTAACGGCACATAGTCTATTCTACCGATACCGCGCGTTTGGATCGACATGTTTAATAGAAGAAAATTTAAGTATAAGGAACTTTATAGAAGGAAAAATTCTTGTATATATAAGACAATTTACAACTGCGTCATGGTTACTACGTACTCATGACCATCTCTTAGTAATGCGAAGAAGCACTTATGCACGAGTTCTAGACCGCAAAAAACAGCACAGCCAGGCAATGGCGACGGTGACGATGGCAGCGATAAAAGAATAAAATAAAAAAATAAAAGAATAAAAAAAATAAAATAAGCGCGTGATTTGTGGCACGTGACTAGGAAGACGCGCCCGCAAACGATAAGTGGTGTATGTGTGTTTACCTGATGCTGAAGCTGATTCACATACAAAAGCTTTTTATCACAGTTCCAATTTCGACCACCATGGACACAAACGATCCAGATTATTCCAGTCTTCCACTGGAAGAACGGTTAGTGCACAAGGTAAGTTGTGGAAACTTAGTTAGCATCGAATTTCAGCAAACTAACAGCACAGATCTGGAAAGTTCGATTAGAAGCATACGAAGAGCTTGCTAAGCAGTTTGACGATGCTGAGGGCACAGATGACGATGTTTTCAAAAGCTACATCGACAACACTTCATTGTTGAACAGCATGGTCAGAGATAACAACGTTGTTGCCGAAGAAAAAGCTTTACATACTCTCTGTCTCCTTCTTGAAAAGGGTCCATATCAAGTTGCCGCTAAAACCAGAGATGTTATTGTGCCTTCAATATGCGAAAAGGCACTGAGTTCATCGAGAGCGGGCACCAAACAGAAAGCCACCGAGTGCTTGCTAATGTATTGCGAGCTGGACAGCCCCAATCCCGTGATACAGCTGATGATTCCTTCACTTTCTGCCAGATCTCCACGACTGATCGCTTCGACTGTTGACGCCATCAACGCCATTTACTCAGCCTTTGGGTGCCAGGTGTGTTCTCCCAAGCTTATTGTTGATCAGATTCCACATCTCTTTGGTCATGCAGATAGAAACGTTCGTAAAGAGACCACCAACCTTTCCGTCACCATCAGATCATACATAGGCTCAGCTTTCGATACCATTGTTTTCCCATCATTAAAACCCATTCAACAGAAAGACTTGACAAAGGATTTTGCCGAGATCACCGCAGCTCCACATCCAACTAGAATTTTGAGATCACAGAAGCAGACAGCACAGGTCGCATCAGTAAAAAATGAAACAGAGCACGACACCGACGTAGAAATGCAGGATGTACAGCAACAACCGATTGCTGTTGATCCGTATGATATGGCGAATCCCGTAGCAGTTCTTGCTAAGATCCCACCTGATTTTGAGCAGAGAATCAACAGTCACAAGTGGAAGGACAGGGTGGAGGTGTTGGAGGAAATCTCTAAAGAATTCAAGGTTTTGCGTATGAAAAATGAGGACTACACCGAGTTTATGAGAACCATGGTAAAATGTTTTCGAGACGCCAATATTCAGGTGGTCACATTAGCTGCGGGTCTTGTTACCGATGTTGCCAATGGACTCAGAGGCGATTTTCGGACCTATGTATCACTGCTTGTGACTCCACTTCTTGAAAGAACTAAAGAGAAAAAAAAATCCGTTGTTGATGCTCTCAACACTGCTTTAGACTGTTGCTTTGACTTTTCTTCTTTCAATGAAGTTTGTGAACCTGCCATTCAGCTGATGAACCATAAAACTCCCCAATTAAAGATCGAGAGTTGTAAATACCTCATCCGGTGTCTCCAAAAGACATCCAAGCCTCCAAAGAAGTCTGATCTTGAAGCAATCATGCACAACTCTCAGAAACTTCTTGCAGATTCTCAGTTACCGGCCAGAAATGTGGGTTGCGAAGTTATTGCAACCATGATTAAAGTTATGGGAAAAAGATCTCTTGCACCATATCTTTCCAAGATTGACAGTCGTCATACAAAGAAAATTGAAGGTTATTTACCAAGTATTGAAGTCAAGCTGAGTACGTACTCAGAATCCCAACCTGTGCAGGTCGGCTCAGGCCATCTTTCCCAACACCCTTCCTCTAATTCTCAGAATCTGCATACTTTGTTCTCGTCGCCTTCCTTAAGATCCTCAATTACTTCAAAACCATCTCCCAACTCAATTACTTCCTCACTTAGAAGACCTTCAGAAATTGGTACAAAACCATTCCGTAGAAGTATAATTCCCTCAAAAAGAGGGGCTGCTTCTCCTTTAAGAACACCGTCTAACGGCTCAAAGATGAATCTCACATCTCGATCGTTGAAGCCTGCCGGAACTATCCAGAAACCAACTGTCGACCACTTAGAAATTGAACGGTTGAAAGCGGAAAATGAGAAGTTACTGGGTGCTAAGGAGCAGATGGAGAGTTTGCTTAAGCAGCAGATAGCAGTGAATGAGAAGAAAGATGAGGAAATTCAGAGTTTGAAGTCGATATTGGACGATTATAAGAACAAATTTGCGGCATTGAGTGTGAATTCGAAGTCCAAGGATACGCAGCTGAAAAGATTGCAGGGTGATCTTGAGACCGCAAGGCTGAAAATCTCTAGTTTGACAAGAACATTGCAGCAGACACGCGATGAAGTCAGTTTGCACAGAGATTTGGGTTCTCCTGTCAAGGGTAAGCTAAGTGCATCCAGAAAGATCAATGAGGACGCCGAAACCAGCAAGACTCTACCAGAGGAAAAAGCTTCCGATCTAAACAGAAGGATATCCGATTTGTCTTTGAGTTCCGGCCAAGAAAAGGAGAATGTATTTACATCTTCAAAAAGCCAGTTTGCTTCTGGTTTGTACGAGCTGGATTCCACTGACGACAGTTGGAGAAGAGCAGCCGAAGTCACAAGCCAGCTTAAGGCTAGAATCGAGCAGCTGAAAGCTAGAACTAGGACCCTCAACCAGATATAATTACCTTAATTAGATTTCTCGGCAATGATTAGAAAATCGGGCAGAAAGGTAGGTTACCGTACGCCGTTATGCTTAGGATTTTCTAATGTTGTTTGTATTTATCTACGATGCTTAGTATGCTTTTCTACTTCTATAGTACTTCTTAATTAACCTTTCTTCGTGCGTTTCAGAGAGTATATCAATGACTGGATTTGTAACTTTCATGGTGAGAAATAGCACTATCTTATTTCATTCCTCCAAATACAGCCCGACTCTCATTTCCTAATGCTTTACTGTTCCTGCTGATCTGCGGCGGTGCAACTTCGGAGGTCGAATTTGCCGGGTTCATGAAGGTAGCCTTACTTTTACTCTTTTCATACTTGAATAAATTCTGTGGGTCTTTGTGCAGTTTTCTGTACGCTACAAAACTTTGGATGTTCAGCACAGGTGCTGCAAGATTTTCGCATATATCCTATGATGAGTATGTTTGTGCAGGACGCCAATTCCACCTGGAGTTGGATTAAGTTCGGGCTCTTTACCCCGGACTTTTGCATTGACTTCCTTAGGCTAGTCTATTTGATACCCTCAATCATATACCATCGGAAATCCACACTATCCTTACTTGACATTTTCAGTCACAATATAATCAATTTTCTGTTTCACCGGGGAGCTTGATGCACTCCGAGACCATTGATATCCGGGGTCGAGATCGGGGGTCGAGAAATTCGCCGGTGCGGTGAACATGAAAAAAAACGAAAAAAAAAAAAGTGTCTTCTTTTCGTCATTACTCATACCTGATTCTTAGTGACAGCCATAGGAAAAATGTCGTCCAAGATTAAGATTTTGGTTCCAGTCAAAAGGGTGATTGATGCTGCTCTCAAGCCTCGAATCAACGGTGCCCACAACGGTGTTGAAACCCAAGGTGTGAAATTCAGTATTAATCCATTTGATGACATCGCTGTGGAAGAAGCAGTCAAGATCAAGCACGCACACAAGGGTCTTGTCGAGTCGATCCATGCAGTTACCATTGGTGACAAGAAGTGCAAAAAGCTCCTACAGACGGCTTTGGCCAAAGGCGCCGATACTTCCAGTTTGATCGATGTTGCAGGAAAGGAGGTGGAGCCTCTTTCAGTATCTAAGATCCTAAAGAAAGTCCAGGAGGAGCAAGGTTCGAACCTCATTATCATGGGAAAGCAGGCCATTGATGACGACTCAAACCAAACCGGTCAGATGTTGGCAGGCTTACTCGGCTGGTCGCAAGCCACCAATGCCTCCAAGGTTACTGTCAATGACGATATGACGGTGGAGGTGGAGAGAGAGATCGATGGTGGTGTGGAAGTTGTTAAAGCTCCTCTTCCTTTGGTGATCACCACCGATTTGAGATTGAACACGCCAAAGTTTGTCACTCTTCCTAAGATGATGAAGGCTAAGAAGAAGCCACTTAAGGTCGTCAAGATAGATGACTTGGGTGTCAAGATAGAGGATAGACTAGAGGTCGTCAATCTAGAGGAGCCAGCGGCAAGAAAGGCCGGCGTTATGGTCAAGAATGTCGACGAACTAATTTCGAAATTAAAGGACTTAAAGGCTATCTAATTGTGTACGTTTAATGCCGATTCGGAGACTCCGTAGCAACATCTTACCAATGTATTGCGGCCTAGGCTAGCTTGCTGTCGCCATACTGGCCCTCATTGTCTTCTTGTTTTTTTTTTTTTTTGCATCGTTTCTTGTTTGGTTGTAATAGCCAAATTCCTCTCCTTAGCTTGCATACACTACCCACCATTTCGGGAAATTTGTGTGGGGAACACCGGAGAGCTCTCCCATTTGACTGAAAAAAAATCCCAGCCGCTACCGTGAGCATTTGTCGGATAAAGTCAGTTCATCATCCAATGAGTGTATTCGAGAGATCTGCAAAGTTCCTCAAGCCATTTCTCGACAACAAAAATGCCAAGGGAAAGTATATCAAGCCTCTCATAATAGGCTTTGAGGGTCCGCAAGGATCGGGAAAGACGTATGTGTCGAGTCACCTCACCGAGTTTCTCCAACAAAAGTATCCGAAGTTGGTGATTGTCAGCTGTTCTGTGGATGACTTTTATCTCACATTCGAGGAACAGAATCGTGTTTCCGAAGAGAATCCAGGAAATCAGCTACTTGCAGGCCGTGGACTTCCGGGAACTCACGATTTGGAGCTACTGAGCAATTTTTTGGACAAGGTAGTGGCAGGAAAGGATGTTGACATCCCACAATATGACAAATCTTTGAACAATGGACGTGGTGATAGAGTGCCATTTGAACAGTGGATCCATATTAAGTCCCCAAAGACCATTGATGTGTTGATATTCGAGGGGTGGTTCACTGGCTATCCATCATTCAACCAGCAAACTGATCTAATGGAGAAATGGAGGCTGGTTCAGCGTGCACACCCTCAAATGACGATGATTTCTGATCGGTGTATTGTGAAATTGAATAAAGATTTGGAGCTGTATCAGAGGGTGTGGGGGTACTTTGATACGCTGATTTGCATCAAGGCCAAAAGCATAGACTATGTGTATACCTGGAGGTTGCAGCAGGAGCATGACTTGATAAAGAAAAAGGGTAACGGAATGAGCGATTCTGATGTCCAGAAGTTTGTCAACAGATACATGCCGGCCTACTTCCTTTACTATGACCGGTTGAGAGAGACCCAGAGGTTGATCGGCAGTGGTGCAGAATTCTACATTGGGCTCGATCGGAACGTCTTGAGCGAGCGCACCAGCAACTTGTAAATTGAGCGGTAGATTATATTATAATCAAGCTTTATCCATCATACTAGGCCTCTTCTTAAAAGTAGAACGATAATATCCAACAGCATCTGACCTTTCGCTGCGTAGATTCCCAGTAGCGATGGTCTGCCTGCGCTGCGTTATGGCTTCTGACTCCTCCGTCCCTTTGGTTCTAGCATCTAGTTCGTCTAGGCGGCGTTCGAGGCATTTCACCTTCTTGCTAAGACCAAGGGTCAGCTGTCGCTGAGAAACAAGCTTGTTTAGCGCCTTCTCTAGGTTGTACGACAACTCTTTAAACTCCTTGATCATGCTTCTCGATGAGGTTCTCATTTCAATGCATTCAAGCTCTAGTTTCCCAGCCCACGTGATGAGTTCGTCTTCGTCGTCAAAGTAATCATTCCGGTGCTTACAGTTGGTGGCAGGAGACTCCGACGCGTCTATCGACTCCCCACTATCGGTATCAGGTTGACAGTCAAAGATTTCTGAACTGTAGGTGATGTTTTCCATCTTCCTCAAATTATATATAAATGAATATAAAGAAAAAAGTGGTGGTGTATAAATGAGAAAGAAAGGTATCCTCTAACTGTGCCCTCGTTAACCCTGAAAAATGGAAACAGCAGAAAAGCTTTATCCCATTTTTGAAAAATTCACCGATGCAAATCTAACAGCGCCTTGAAACATGCTCGAGGAATTGGGAAAGAAAGAGAAAAAAAAAAAAAAAAAAAAAAAAAAAAAAAAAAAAAAAGATAGCTATACTCTTGATAACAGTTATGCTCCATTGGACTTTGTCAAAGACACTTGTGGGATATGTCTTCGATTAAGCCTTTTCTCAACAGTAAGTGGCGGATAGTTAATTATCGATTGTTTGAACAAATGATGGTACTAATTTAAGCAGAGAAAGTTAAGGTAGTGACAACTGATGGACGAGAATTCTTGGGAACTCTAGAAGGAGGTGATCAAAAGACTAACTTAGTAATCTCATCTTCCAAGGAGAGAATATTCTTTGAAAAGCAGCCTACAAAGGATGTCGAAATGGGGTTGTGTGTTATCAGAGGAAATGAGGTTGTGTGCATTGGAGACTACGATGAAAAGGAGGAAGAGGCTATAGATTACGGTAAGATAAGAGCTGCTGCTTTGAAGGACACCAAGAACTCCATATTTTAGGTGAAACAGAAAAATTAGAAATCTCCGTTTGTGGTTGCATCAAAAGCATATTGGTGGCTTAAGAATGCAGAAACGAAAAATGCTTGTTCTCGTTCTTTTGAACAACGGCTGATATTGAGATTAAGCTTTTTTTCTGCGAACCGACAAAAACGGTCATCAGTTTTACCTTTAATTGTGCCATCTTGTCTAGACAGCTGACCAGATGAATCCTAACAATATCAATTCCTTTGAGCGCCTGCCATGGCGGCTTCTTCACCCTCGTTCCTATCGCATTGTGTTGTATTATATTTATTTGTACATTATATACTATTCCTGTTTGACGGTTGGAATGCCCAGCTGCTTCATCTTGACCGCAAGCTCCAATAGATAGTCAATTGCTTCATTGTAAATCTTGGCGTTCCATACAGTTTCTCCCCAGACGTATATTCCATGTCTTCTGACAAGTACCGCCGTGGTACCCGGATATTCTCTGATGGCCTGCTTGAGAGAGTCCTCCAACTGCTCCTCTCTTTCTGTATTCTCAATGATCGGAATCACAAGCTTGTCCGAATACCAAAGATGTCCATTTTCAGTCACCCTAGGTAATGCTTTGATCTGCTCGATACATGAGATCTCAAAGTACTTGTCAAATAGTAGGGTACACATCACAGCATTCTGTGAGTGTGTATGAATACATGCTCCAGCATTTCTCATGGTGTATGCAGCCATGAACAACGGTGTGCATGCCGATGGCTTGAGAGATAGAGGTCTTCTTATGTATTCCTTAGTTGCGAAATCCATCACAAATATATTGAGAGGAACCATCCTTTCCTTCTGAACACCGCTAGGTGCCAAATAAAGTAGTCCTTTTTCCTTTTGCCTAATGGAGATTCCACCGCCAGTACCGGTAACCCATCCATTGTTGTAAAACATTCGACATAGTTCACAAATCAAGTTGGCTGGATGTTCTGCTTCGTCGGAAACAACGAGTTTATCCGATGAACTAATTTCCTTGATTTCCTTGTTTTCTTTGCCACAGCAGCATGTCATGTTGAAAGTCGGTCACGATCTTATGCTTTAAAACCTGATCTATTTGCATACCTGTTCTTATTTTGCACCAAATTCTAGCGCTGCTTTCAGCCACATGTTGAGCCACATGCGGAACTGGCCATGTGCTCTGATACTTCTTGAAATTAGCTGGCTGTTTTCCAGTATAGGAAAGTTGTTTGTTAATATTTAAATAGTTTTTATCTCTTCAGGAAGGTATTTAATTAATATATAATAATCCCTCCCACTAAAAGCAGTGTCAGCTGTATGGCAAGTCACCTGCAAGACAGCTTTATGACCGGTGCTCTGTAGTGGCTACCGTTACCAAAATGCCATACAGGCGGTCAATGCATGTGTTTTTGAAGAGATTTTCGAGAGAACCGTAGTAAAAAAAAAAAAGGAAAAGAATAGAGCAGGCATCACTTGCTTGAATTGGAAATGGTTATAAAAATACAACGCTCATTGAAGATAAGTTGCTGGTGCTGAAGACATACTCGAGTAATACTCCAAAAAGAAGCACTTTTCTGACTTCACACCCCTCACACCTACCCCTTGCTGGACATTGTATTCACCATTATAATTGCGAGGTACACCAAAAGAGAACTTTGACCATTGACGTTCACCACAGAAACCAGAATGTCCATGCTACAAAATGTTCTTGGTATGATATATGTCGATGCTGCTTTTTGCCTACTCATTATGCGTTGTATTGTGTAACTTTAACAATGTTTCATATACCTTTCAGCTTTTCATGGCGTTTGAAATAACTCTTCTTTAGATCCTGCTATCAGTCAAGAGAAATTTTCCGCAAAGCCCGTCGTATTACCCAGCCTGTTTTCGAAAGTACCTAAAGCATTACTGAATCAATGTTCTCCAGAATTTAATCTGAATAATTCCTCTCAGAAACCAAAATAGGTTGCAATTTGTCATGAACATTTTATAGCGGTCAGCCAGTGCTCCAAAGCCTTCAATAATTACAAGAGTAAAAGCGATTTACATAAGATCATTGCTTGTGGTCACATAGTTTATTATTCGCTTAGTTTATATATGTTGAACAATGAATGTGGAAGGATTGCGAAGCATGACACGTTGTACAATAAGCAATAAAGAAAAGCAGTCCAAAAAATCATGTGAAATAAGAAGAGTTGCCTAATCGTATTACAGCAACAAGAATGCTGGAAGAAGATCAAAAATATCCCTCACCGATATAGCTTATATATATATACCTTTTTAAGTGACAGTTGAGTATAGTACATTACGTAATAGCTGTGTTATTAGACTACTAGAACATATTGGCAATATATGCTTTATATCCTTGCTTTTTCAACATAAATATCCAACCTAAAGGTGAAGATTGCGTGGAATTTTTTTTCAGCCATCTCAAAATGATGTGGAAAAGGAAGAACTGAAATTTCCAAGACGAGTCCCAGTGTCCGAGTGGTTAAGGAGCCGCCCTGCTAAGGCGGTGGGCTTTGCCTGCACAGGTTCGAATCCTGTCTGTGACGCGAGTTATTTTTTTCTATTTTTTTTTGGAGTTCTTATTTCAGAAACCCTATTCTGCCGTTTTATGTCGTTCCTGGATTAACATTAGGAACTTACTACAACCAATTCACTTCCTAAGTACAGGCTACACCATTTTTCTTACAAGTGTATGTGTCCAATCGTGTTGCCATAATTCCTATAGTAACTCATATGTGGGTATTACCAATTAATATTATATATATTTCTGCTAGCAAAGAAATAAGAAATCGAACTGTCATCATCACTCAATTCACTCAATTATCACACCTGCTGTCTACAGTATGGACATCTGCCGGTTCCCAGAAACCAGTCTCTAAAGCAATAGTAGTGAAAAACATGCCCGCAGTCAAGTAGTATCATCTTATGCCGCTCATCGACATTTTGGGATATGAGCTTGTTCAGGTCCTTCCCATCTAAGTCTAAGTCAGTCAAGTTGTCTAAGCATATAAGGCATATGTTGTTCATATTCCTAATGTAACGGATCTTTCTCCGCAGCTGGGTAGGGTTGTTGATCGCCTGAGAGTTCTTGAGCTCTATGATAGCCAACTTTCTCATCCTCACTAGATTTCGGGCGCTGGACACCACCAGCTTGATGATGGTCACAAGCTTCAAGCAGAGAAAGACGGCATTTACTATGGCACTTATCCATATCTGACTCAAGTTTGCAGAAGTGAATGCACTGACCCTTGTATATCGTGCTATGAGAATGAAGGCGATAATTACAAGGTTCAAAGTTCCGATCTTTGTAAAGAACGATGAAAGGCCTTGGTAAAGGCTTCTGGATATCTCGTCTCTCGAGTATGCTGACGATATATAATAGATGGATCCAGTTATCTAGAACAGTGTTAGTAGGTCTACACAGCCACTGAAAACACGAAATGAGACTGCTCAACTTACGGCACCAAACCCAAGTCGTTTTCGATTAATTACTATGTTCTGCATTGTGTTATATATCAAATAGTAATTGAATATCAGAAAGGAAGAAGTGGTTATCTCTAGTATTCCCCTCACCTCTCCTCTATCTATCACATGAACTGCGCCTAGCAAAAAAAAATAAAAAAAAAAAAAAAAATAAAAAGAATCCGCACTCACTTTTCACATGAAGCCGGAGAATCCGGTTATACAGCAAGTGTCACATGAACAGCAAGTGTCATATGTATTAAGCCGAGAAGCGGGCTGCCGGGAGTGGCTGCAACGGATCGAACACCGCCACTGGTTGATGTACAAACCAGAAGTACAGTAAAAATACAGTCCATTTAATACACAATATTCTTCTACTAGATGGATATAATTATGGCGTAGACGAAGCGCGCTGAGGTGGATATCCGCGCAGGTCTCGGATCTCAAGATTTTTCTTATTTCTATGTACTCTCATCAGTCTTCACTCTACTCTGTGGTCTCTGTTGCATCTTCTGCTTCGCTTTCCTTCTTTTCATCCTTCTTCTCTTTCTCTTGTTTCTCTTGTTTCTCCTGTTTCTCCTGTTTCTCCTGTTTCTCCTGTTTCTCCTGTTTCTCCTGTTTCTCCTGTTTCTCCTGTTTCTCCTGTTTCTCCTGTTCCTCCTGTTTCTCCTGTTTCTCCTGTTTCTCGTGGTCAGCCTGTTGCTTTTCTCTCTTCTCCTTCTCCTGTCTCTCAAGTTCCTCCTCCTCTTTCTGCTTCTGCTCTGCATCTATCTTAGCCTTGTCTATGCCGAACAACCTGTATAGAAGTTCGGCCTTCTCATGCTTGTTGATCATCAAATTAACATGAGTTCTGCCCTTCCATAAGGCAAACACTAAATCTTCCTTCACTTCTGCATCCTTCACCTCCAAGAAGCAAGAGCCTTCGCTGACCTTTTCCAAGTCTTCAAGAAACTTGGACTCAATGCCACGCTCTGCAAGCTCTCTGAAAGATGGGAAGCTTTCTATAAGTAGAAGCTTTAACAATTTCAAATTGGAGTAAAGGTGTCTCGAAGAAGACATGTAAGGAAGAACGTTAATTAATGCTTCATTTTGAATTCTCCATGGACAGCTATCGTTCTTTTGATACACAAACAATTTTATGCCGGCGTGGATCAACTTCATCCTGTCAAAATTTGTCTGTATCATCTTCTTGACAATTGGAGCAACATAGTAGATAGATCTAGAAGGTTCACCAATGTGGTTTCTGACCAAAGTACTGTCCTTTGCAAACTCGTCATTGATATCATAATACTTCCAGCACTTCTCCAAATCCTCGTGGGTCTTGTCTAGAAATGTGAAAGGGCCATCATTAGCATCCAATGGCAATCTTTCCTTCTTCTTTGGCACGGCTTCCTCGTTATTGATCTTTTGTTTCTTAGCGATTTCTTCGATGTCACTGCTTTCAACTTCCGAAGCAGGCCGTTTTTTCTCCTCTTCCTCCTCAGCTTTCTCCAAAAGAGTGATAAAGAAGCCTCCAGTATTCTGATCTTGTGGATAGACCCTCATGCAGTTTTCTAAATGAAGTGACTCGGCCTCCTCCTCACTAGGTGGGTAAACTGTAGCAGGAACATCTGCACCTCCTGGTTCCTTCAACTCGAAATCCTTTCCAAAAACCTTCCAGCTGGACAATCCATGATGCCTTATTAAGCCTTGCAATTTGTCATCACAATTGACTGTCCTGATTTTCCCACCTAATTTCTTTAAAGCGGCAGCCACCACAGCTTCATCCTCAATTGGGTTCAAAGAACATGTAGAGTAGACCATTCTACCTCCTGGCTTCAAGAGCTGGATTCCTCTTAAAAGAATGTTCAACTGCAATGGGTGCAAGCCAAGACCGTTGCCGACTTTCCAGTCTCTCCAAACCATCACATTCTTTCGAAGAGTACCATCTCCAGAACACGGAACATCACAAAGAATTCTATCAAACTTAATTGGAGCTCCACCCTCCTCCAAGAACATTTTAGGGAACATCTGAGCGTCGTGGTTGACGACGATCAAGTTTTGAGAGTTCAATCTTTTCAATTGATGAACCAACATGTATGATCGCCTGAAGTCCGAGTCATTTGCCATGACAAAACCGGTGGGATCCTTGCCTGTGTCAGTAGAGTGCAAGTCTTCGAGCAATTGTGCAGTCTTAGATCCTGGAGCAGCGCACATATCTAAGACAAAATGATCTGGTTTAACATCAAGGACCAAAGTTGGTATCATAGAGACGGCCTCCTGTCTAGAGATGTTACCAACTTCGTTTTCGATAACTAAAAACTTTTGAACATCCTTGTATAAAGGATTTTTCTTGACGACCCTCTTAGGAAGATCTATTTGAAAAGCCATCATATTAGGATACCATTTCAGTGGGAATGGTGGCTTGTAATCACCCGTTGGTTCGACATTCTTAAGGAGAGGCATGACCTTCTCAACAAAATGATTTGCAATTGCTTTGGCGTGTTTTCTGGAGCCAGTGACTCTGAACGTAAGTGGCAACATCTCCTGAAAAGTCATCTTCATCTTATCGAATTCATCTTCTGGAACTAGTTGCTGGGCTTTGTAATATTTTTCCCATTTGTTGTTTTCCTTCGAAATTTCCGCCCATGGAATTCTATCATCCCTTCTGGATCCTAGCTTTCCTCTGTTACCTTTCTTTCTGAATGGCATCTTGACTAATCCTGAAAATTTGCTAGGAAGCTTTTCCATAAAATGATTCCACCTAAATCTCAAAAAAAAAAAAAAAAAAGCCCAAAAAAATTTTATTTTTCACTCGGGTCTTGCAAGGCTGTGCACCGCTTGGTATGGTGGAGAGTTACGATAGCAGTAGATAAGGAAGTGGCCTAAACAGTAATGATCGGACATCTGGGTCAGGCTCTTGATATCGCCAATTATGTAGTACAAGCAAAGATGAGTAAAAGATCTCGTGCGGCTACTTCGCTGCACATACAATGTGTTGTTCTTCCGGTCGTAAGAGATACCAGAAACCGTAGCAGCAAGTGTCCGCAAGAGAAGTTTCCATTGGACCCACTGCAATGATAGATGGATCGAAATATGCCTGATCTTGAAGCAGTATGTTCCGCTATTGGCTGCCGGTCTCGAGTTCTGCCTCCGATTCTGATGTAACCGACTCCGGAACAGCGTCTGTGCCTGAAAGCAGATCGTGCTCCTGCACCTCTTCCATAAATTGCAGGTATGCACTCTTATCAGTGGCCAGTTCCTTCACCCACTCTTGGACTACGAAGCCAAGTGCAATCAGTGCACTCTCGTCCAGAAACTGGCGGTACCTCTCTTTCGGCTGTCCTGCAGTTAGCGGACTTTTCCTAATCCGGTCCATCATGTAGAAGTGTATGCACTCCAAGAGATCAGACCTTGGCAACTGCTGTCCTGTCAGGCCTGCTATCTCTTGCCTGGTGAGATACGGAAGTTCGCCTGGGTTGAAGCGGCAGAACTTTCCAAGAATCTCATCTGCTGAGACCTTGAGCTCCTTCTTGATAGATCTGACTGGCTGCATGTACTTTCCGGTTTCTGCCACATCACTCTTCAACCTGGGCACATGACGATGGTCAATCTTCACAAGTCCTGAGTCATCTGCATCTACTTGCTTCGGAGAGTACTCGTACTTCTTGGGAGTACAGTAGTTACCATTGCATGCATGGTAGACATCAAGTTTGGCATCTTGCCGTGTTCCATGACGATTAAGGTCGATGTAAACGTCCTCCATGGTGATTTTGTGGCCGTGAAAGAAGGCTGTATAAAATAATAACGGCTAACGCAGACTGCCAAGCATAAATCGGTTGTAAAGATGAGACCGAGGAGTGAGGCTGTGGAGAAAATAATGCAATGGCATATTACACTAAGTGCGTTGCTAAGTGCGCTGCTAAATGCGCTGTTAAATGCGCTGCTAAATGCGCTGCCAAATGCGCTGCTAAAGTGTGCTACTAAGTGCGCTACTAAGTGCGCTGCTAAGTGCAGTCTGGAAAAGGCATTATGGCTGGGTCCGAGATAGACGAGTTGAATAGAACGATTTCGGAATTGGCCATTAGCGTCAGCTCGAAAGAAAAGCAGCTTGCCAAAAAGGAGCAGCAGTTAGACGAAAAGCTAACGATTCTCAACGGCTACATTGAAAAATTCCAGCAAATACTGGAAATGCCGGAATCTGATCAGAGCAAGAAGATGGACCGGAACACCGTTTTCGAGCTACCCGAGCAGAGGTGTCCTCACTGCAAGCAGCTGTTGGGAGAGAGCAAGGAGTACTTGCTTGTGCCAAGGAATCTGGTGGAGGTGAAGAATCATGTAGATACGAAAACCACGGCGGTGGATCTGCCGGCGGAACTGCGACCTCTGCCAGACCAGAAGAAGAAAAGAAATGGCAGAAAGAAGATGACGTGCTCGTACTGCTTCCAGCAGGGACACCAAAGATCGATGTGTCCTCTGCGGCTCTACAAACAACAGTAGTTCTATCGCATTACTTATACATTATACACATAGTTAATTGATTGCTTTCCTATCGTCCGGCAATCTTCTCCCCGGCACTGGACATGGCCTCCCTTCTGCTGGCATCCTGTAGTAAGTTAGTGTCCACGTCGCTTGGGTTCAAATGTATGTATCTGATCGTAGAGCCTCTGATGAAGAGGTTCTTGACGGCACTGAACTGTGGGTATTTGTCAACATCAGTGCTGATGTTATCGAGTTTGAGGTTCAAGTACTGGTCTATTGAAGTTAATGTACCTGTGATCTTGACGTCATTTTTGAGCTACAGAGTTAGTAAGCTGGCCATCGTCGACCGCTGATATCTATTCTACACATACCTCTACCGTTATCTGCTTGTTAGTAACTGCAACGGACAAAAGGGTCTCCTTGTAACCGTCTACTTACCTGCTGGTCCACGAGCGTCTTAAAGAATGAAAAGAAAAGCATTTCCAAAGTTTTCTTCTCTAAAATCTGAAGATAGAACCACTGGAAAAACGGAACTTCACCGTCAACTTGCTTTCCTCAAAAGCCAGAAAAATTTTCGACGATAATCGACGCGACTGAGAGAATTGGGATGGTGAAGCTCTTAAGAAGATATAGATGGACTCGGCTGGATGAATTTGCATCAACGGACACCGTAGCATCTGTTTTTCTTGATCGACAGATTCAATTTTGACTGCAAGATTCCTTACACCTAAGCACCGGCCAAATCGCCAAGTCTGATTGCTACCACTACTATACTGTTTTCTCAGTACTATTCTATATACACGCGATACTTGAGGTACTATAATAAATAATATAATCATGACGTCCATGACCATTGGCCTATTTCAAGGTCTTGTCCTTTTTTGCAGCTTCCTGGGCTTGCTTAAGAAATCTCTTCAACAAAATCAAGTTCGATCTTGTAGGTCTCTTTAAGTGGTTGACAACGAGAAGCATGCCCGTTAGCAATGCCAATGCACCACCCTGGTGAGCCACAGCAAGGTCTGTTGGAACCAAGTAGAGCAACGTACTGATACCTAATGCCACCTGCAAAGTAACCAATCCAACACTAATATTCATCCACTTGTAGGCGGATCTTGGAATGATTGTCTTAATTCTGTGCGAGTACATGTGGACAGCAAAAATGGAGCAGAATGTGGTAATGGCAAGAATTCGGTGGTCCAACTGGGCAGTGGTAGGGTTCTCTAGAATGTTTCTCCACCACAGGTCAGATTTGTCATCCTTTCTGCTGAACAAAGGAGACATCAACTCGTCCTTCGAAGGCGTGAGGTGGTCTCCCATGAGAGGGAAGGTGTTATAAATCATACCGGCGTCCAAACCGGCGACAATGGCACCAGACATGGCAGTCAAAAAAACCAAACCAAACAAACTTGTGGTCAATCTCTTGAAAGGCCTCAAGGAAGGAGAAGCGATCTGCTGGAAAATTTTCTCGTAGGCCTTTGGATTCTTCATCACAGCATGGTCTCTAAGGATGGAAAATCCGGTAGAGATCATACAGCAGTACACAATAAAGGCGGCGGCAAGATGGGTGGCTAGTCTGTACTGGGAAACAGTTGGCTTGGAGTGTCTCTCGTCCAACAGGTTCTTGTCTATACCGGAGTAAACCATCCACCAACCAATGGCACCTTGAACGCCGATTAGTCCGCAGATTCCAAGCAACTTAAAAGCAGTAGGCGGTGACACCTTTCGTCTAGCCACGTAGTAAAGCGTGGGAACAACAAACACCAAACCGATGATTCTTCCCAAGAGACGGTGAGACCACTCCATGGAGTAGATGAACTTGTACTCGTCGAGGTCGATGTCGGAGTTTAGTTCCTTGAACTCGGGACTCTGCTTGTACTTCTCGAACTCGGCTTCCCACTGCTCCTGACCGATCGGAGGAATCGCACCGGTTATTGGCTTCCACTCGGTGATGGAAAGACCGGACTCTGTCAATCTGGTAGCTCCGCCCAATATGACGATGGCAAACACAAGGATCGACGTGCCGATGCAGAGGTAACCAACGGGTTTGGCAGTGTTGACGGGCCATTTGCTGGCGTTGACGTGCTGAGTAGCAGAGTCGAAAGCCTTTCTGGAGGTGGAAAACTGTCTCTTCTGGACATTGGAGGCGAAACGGGAGGCCAATTTGGTTGCCCTTAATGGAGCACTGAAGCTGGCGGTGGCCATCTTCTGGGAGGCGGTTGCAGGAGAGTGGCTGGTGGTAAACAACTTATTGAAGAAGCTGATAGGAGAAGATCTAGAAGATCTGAGAGCCGAGCGGCAGAAGGTCTGCTGCACCGAGCTCTTGAGGCCGGCATTTATCATTGCGGCATTGCGCATGAAAAAGAAGTGGCCTCTGCAGAACGACATGGCGCAAGAAGTGCTGGATGCTGTGTAAAGGCTTGATAGTCGAGATATAAGTACGAAGCTGTTAAGAGAAACACTAGAGAAAGAAATTTTAAATTTTAAATTTTTTTCCCCGGTACGTTCAAGGCCGCGCGATGTGTGACTGAATCACACGGTGAAAGTGAAGGTGGAGATGGATCTGGTGGTGGCAGAAGTTGGGCAGAGAAGCTGAGACGTGGGCAGAGAAGAACAGAACTGAACTGAACGGTAATACTGAACCAGAACCGCAAAGTGAGGCAGACGGTGAGATATATGCTTAATGATACAGCCAAGTGGGGGATGGGTTGGTTTTTGTGTTTGATTCTTTGGCACTGTAGCTTTTTGTGGTTCTGTTGACTGTGTACATTTGACATCTGAATCTATCACAGCACAGCACAGCACAGCACCCCTGACGGCCAGCCTGGTGTGCCGCGGTGGTCGTGGCAGCAGTGCGTATCTCCACACCGCGTGCCCACCACTATCTCCTCTCGCGCAATGCGTTCCACCGGGCACCCAAGTACAAACGGCTAAAGCAGCAGCCGCAGATAAGCTGCATTGTAGACGCCAGCAAAGAACCAGTAACCCAGAAAAGCCTGTTGCACCAGTATAACCACTTGTAGCTGCTCACCACAATGCCACTAAAGTAATGCTGCTGCATCCCGGGGTTCCACCGCCAAAAACTCAGCCTCGACACCGAGTGTTCGCATCTACGAATTTCACATCATCCTTGCTCGCTAACTTATTTTCCACCGAGACCCACTGCAGACCCTCTCACTTAGAAATTCTCTCCCTACAGTGTTTGGGCACTTAGATCGGCGTCAGTAGTGCTCTCCATTATTTACACTTTAGTGGCTTGCCCGTCGCATTATTGGATTTGCCATTTCACTTCGCCTTCATCGATTCTTTTCTTTGATATTTCTGTCTGCTCTTGCATCCACTAGCCCATTGCTTTGATCTACCTGCATTCTGCCGCCTTCCCTTCTCTCACGATGCCTGCAGGCTCCCAGGACAATCGAACGTCGTACAACCCGTTCGAACAGCAGGGCCCGTTCAACCAGCCGCCAAAGCCGGGCAAGACCAGGAAACGAGGCTTCAGCTTGCGAACCCAGCTCTTCAGCAAGAACATCCATCAGCAGGCTGAAAGATTTGTTGATCAGCTACCGCACACCGCCGAGGCCAAGTCGTCGAAGCTGACGAATTCGACGAAACCTGCTGCCGACTCTTCCGCCGCTTCTGTCGCAGATAACATCGAGCTCACGCAGGTCGACAACTCCTACGACCCAGACGACTTGAGTGTATTTCGAATCAACGACGACTCATCCGATTCTGCCGACTACAATGCTCCCTACAACGGGCTGCCGGCGGAATCGGTGATCGACTTGAACAATGAGCACAGTCACCTTCTGAAGTCGAATGCCGATTCGTTCAAGAAGGAGAACGTCTTCATTCGATTGGCCCACCTCTTGATGGGTATAGCACCTCCGCTTCCTTCGATGGGCGGCAGACGCATTCCGATTGCTCTTAACATGGTACGGTCTGGGTTTCCAATCGCCAAAGGTAAGAGGAACGAGCCGCTTTTGGTCGACGAGAGACGCAACAAGCCCTACATCAACAACTCCATCACATCGTCCCGATACACGGCCTTCAGCTTTCTTCCCCGCCAGCTTATCGCCCAGTTCTCCAAGTTGGCCAACTGCTACTTCATGATCGTCGCCATTTTCCAGTTGATTCCATCGTGGTCCACCACTGGTACCACCACCACCATCATCCCACTTTCCATTTTCATCACCATTTCCATCCTCCGAGAAGGTTACGATGATTTTAGGCGTCACAGGCTTGATAAAGAGGAAAACAACCGATATACAACGGTGCTGACTGATGCGTCCGACCACAATTCGTTTTCCTACCCAAGTCGATTCACTGCCAGCACCACCCAGCTCATAAATCAGCAGACCTCCGGGTCTTTTGAC
The DNA here is from genome assembly GCA_030565225.1 of Allodekkera sacchari. Taxonomy (NCBI): domain Eukaryota; kingdom Fungi; phylum Ascomycota; class Pichiomycetes; order Pichiales; family Pichiaceae; genus Allodekkera; species Allodekkera sacchari. The sequence goes on from JAJMBG010000037.1 coordinate 102,039, forward strand.
GATGCCGAGCTTAAGCGTAAGGCTGATGATCTCAACTCATTCGAAGATAAGGACATTCTTCGAGCCAGTCAGATCGAGGAGAAGAAGACCAAGTGGAAGAACGTCAAGGTCGGAGACATCATAAAGCTAGAGGCCGATGACTGGGTTCCTGCAGATTTCATCGTTCTAACCAGTACCAATGATCTTGGCGAAGCATTCGTCGAAACTATGGCTCTAGATGGTGAGACCAATTTGAAGTCAAGAACCCCAAATGCAGAACTACATAAGGCTACAAACAGTGCCGCAAATCTGTATAATTTATCTGGTTCTGTTCTCGTAGAGGATCCTAACCCTGACCTCTACAACTTTGAGGGTTCATTGGGACTTCCTGATATTAACTCCCAGGAAATGAAAACTTACCCTATTGGCCCAGAAAATGTTGTATATAGGGGTTCTGTCATTCGAAACACTAAGGCGTGCCTTGGATTGGTCATCTTCACTGGTGAAGAAACCAAAATTAGAATGAACGCCATAAAGAGTCCGAGAACCAAGGCTCCAAAATTGCAGAAGACCATCAATAGAATTGTGCTATTTATGGTTTTTGTTGTGTTAAGTCTTTCCATGTTCAGTTTCATGGGAGAGAGATTACTTTACTACCGCTATAAAGATAAAGCTTGGTATGTTGATGGACAGGATGCTGGTGTTGCGGCAACTGTCATGGGCTTCATTATCATGTATAATACAATGATTCCATTATCGTTGTACGTTACTATGGAGATAATAAAGGTGATGCAAATGTTCCTCATGCAATGGGATATTGATATCTATCATGAGGAATCTAACACCCCCGCAGAGGTTAGAACTGCCACTATTCTAGAAGAGTTGGGCCAGGTCAGCTATATTTTTTCCGATAAAACTGGTACTCTAACAGACAACAAGATGATATTTCGAAAATTCTCTGTTTGTGGTACCCCTTGGATACACGATATAGACATGCTGGTTTCTAAATATAAAGGTCAACAATCGGAAAATGGAGATCAGCCTCTTTCCTTTGGTCGTTTTTCTCTTGAACTTGCAACTGAAGGGGTTTCCAGCGCTAAGGGAAGCACTGTTGTCACCGGACGTCCAAGTATGTCGTCCTTGGCACGTGTGACTTCTGGTACCGACTCTGCTGCAAGTATACAGAGCTATCAGGGAAATGGCTCTGATCTTAAGTCATCCCTAGCTTTGATTGAATATATTCAAGCCAAACCCCAAACACTTTTTGCAAAGCGGGTGAGACTCTTTCTATTAAGTATTGCGCTATGTCATTCATGCTTGCCTCGAAAGATGTCGAAATCCGATTTTTCTGATTCTGATACTCAAGCAAGTGCTACAACAGCTTCTTCGGACTTTGACACGGAAGAGGAGGAAGAAATAGAATATCAGGCTTCCTCCCCCGATGAGCTTGCATTGGTCCAGGCTGCAAATGATATGGGATTCATATTTTTTGATAGAAAGCAGAAGGAGATCACATTGAAATTGTATCCAAATGGATTCAACGAGGAGCCGACGTATGAGAAGTATGAACTTTTAGATTCTGTTGATTTTTCTTCGGCAAGAAAGAGAATGTCTGTCCTGCTTCGTTGTCCAGATGGTAAAATTGTCCTTATTTGCAAAGGAGCTGACAACATTATTATGGAGAGATTAAAGCAACACCGACTAGCTGAAAAGACTCGTTTGGCGCTAACTAAAACCATTAGTGAAAGAAAGCAAATCGAAGCCCAAATGATTTTAAATAAACGCACCATTGATGGAGTGAATATACCTTCTCCATCTAGACTTTCAACAAGCTCATTCTCCGGTAGTGAGCGCCGAAGTCTGCAATCTATGCGATCTGATATTTCGACTGCTGGTATTGACTCGGTGTTGGAAGAAGATTCCGAGACCAACTCTCTCAATGAGATTGTTCAGAATTCCAGAAAATCCATGCAAATAAGTCAAGAAAGGAAGTACAACTACAAAAGCTATATACCGCCAGATAAGCTCCTCCTAAATGATGAATTTATCATAGAGAAAACATCACAGCATATTGAGGAATTTTCTTCGGATGGTCTAAGAACCTTGGTGTATGGATATAAGTACCTGGATGAGGAGGAGTTTGAGGAATGGGATAAAGAATATTCTAGAGCTAAGACATCTTTAGTGAATAGATCCGAAAAAATAGAACGGATTGGAGGCACAATTGAGAATGGGCTTGAGCTATTAGGTTGCACGGCCATCGAAGATAAGTTGCAGGATGGCGTTCCAGAAGCAATCGAGAAGCTCAGGAATGCTGGAATGAGGATGTGGATGCTTACTGGTGACAAAAGAGAGACGGCCATCAATATTGGCTATTCATGCAGGCTTATCAAAGATTACTCGACCGTTGTCGTTCTTTCAAATGACTCTGGAAATTTGGAAGAGTTAAGCAGTAAAATGAGCACCGCTGAAATAACAATTGATAACGGGGATGTTCCTCATTGTGTTGTTGTTGTCGATGGTTCTACACTTTCAGACATAGAAAGCGATTCCACTGTGATGACTCTCTTTTTGTCGTTAAGTATGAAAGCAGACTCTGTCATCTGCTGCAGAGCATCTCCGGCCCAAAAAGCAACCATGGTGACCAAAGTAAGAGAATTAGACAAGAATAAGGTGACTCTCGCTATTGGCGATGGTGCCAATGATGTGGCTATGATCCAGAGTGCCGATGTTGGTGTCGGTATTACCGGAAAGGAAGGATTGCAGGCTGCGAGAACATCAGACTATTCCATAGCACAGTTCCGCTTCTTATTGAAGCTATTATTGGTCCATGGACGGTACAATTACGTGCGGACCTCCAAATTCGTCATGTGTACCTTCTACAAAGAGTTGTTGTTCTATCTTTCTCAGTTAATGTACCAACGGTGGACTCTCTTCACGGGTTCTTCACTTTATGAGCCATGGTCGTTGTCTATGTTCAATACTTTGTTCACTTCTTTACCTGTCTTAGTGATTGGTATGTTTGACAAAGATTTGCGTCCTTCCACATTATTGGGTCATCCGGAACTTTATGCGACTGGAAGAAACTGTGAAGTATTTAACCTTAAAGTATTCATTGTCTGGGTGATCACAGCTGCGGCCCAGTCCACGTCATTGTGCTTTATTTTGTGGCACATCTACGGTATAAATGCCACCATAGACAACACCACATATGGTTTGGGTGTTGTGATGTTTACGGTGTTGATTATCATAATCAATACAAAATGCAACTTCATTGAGATGCATAACATCAACAAATTGGCGCTTATCTCTTGGTGCATTTCTGTTTTTGGCTGGATGCTTTGGTGCATATTGTTGGTCGCTCTATACCGCACGAGGATAAGTACAATTTTCTATGTTCAGCATGGGTTATTTGAGCATTTCGGAACGGACATTACTTTTTGGGGATCAATTCTTGTGTTGGCCTTGATTGGTATAGTGATCGACTTCCTATTCCACTTTGTCACAAGTATATTTAAGATGACAGAGACTGATAAATTCCAGATTTTGGAAAAGAATGCGCAAGTCAGAAGCATACTAGAAGCCAACTCTGCCAAGGAGCTTGACCACAGCAGGAATTGGGAGCATTACTCGGAGGTTATGGAACGCAAGGTGAATGAATACAGTCAAGTGAAGAGAAACCTTTACTACTTTAAGTCGTTCCTTAAAAAGGGTTCTATTCACCCATCCACAGCCACCCGGAAAAGAAAGCAAACTATTGTGAGTCCTACTGAGCCTCCTCCTTGGTCTAAAAGCACTGTTGAGAGAGCTGCAACCAGTCGATTTGAGCAAGAATTTTCAGGTGGTAGCAAGAGCATAAGAAAAAGAGGAGAGTACGGACCTCGGGAAGAAGAGGAGATCGAGCAAATTTTAGAGATGCGCAAGAGGCAGATGGAGGAGTAAAAAGTAAAAAGTACTGACGCAATGACAGAAAGGAATTTTCTCGGAGTTCCCTCATTGTATAGATCGATTATTTAAGAATATAGAAATGCATTCTTCGATTTTGAAAAAGCGAGGTCTCGCGACTATGGTATGATAATTTTCCGAATTTGGTCTGGAAATTGATAAGACGCAGCTGTACTTCAAAAAAATGACGTACTGCGGACCACAAGATAAAGAAAATCGGGCTGTGAAGAAAAAGGAGATAAAGGCGAAGAGGGTGGCTGTTACTATGGGCGAAGTAATGAGAGATAAACCAGTAACGGCTGCATAGGCTATGAATGTATTGATAATAATAGTACTGGACCAATCATTTTTGATAGCATAAGATCGGGCATTGTCGTCTAGACGGGACAGGAGAAAAGTAGATATGGCACAGAAATGAGCAACTATACGATGGTTGCTGTCGGGAAAAAGAAATTACAATAATAAAGGAGAACGACCACACTACAAACATGGTAAAGGCAAATTGAATTGGTTAAATAAATAATAGTAATCATGTCGATCATATCGAAAAGGAAGATAGCTATATAGTATAGGTTAAAAATTCAGACGAAATGATAGGGGCAAGAAGAAGAAAAAAAAAAAAAGCAAAAAGCACTGGAAAGCATAAAAACGTTACTAGTGTATAAAGGATACTATCAAATGCTCATTTGGATGCCTTCTTCTGGCTCAACAAATAGTATGTGGCAGCACCGTCAGCAAGTGCAAGAGATCCGTAGATGACTGCGGAAGATTCAACGCAAGCACGCTTTGGACCAGCAGTGGCCTTGGAGCAGTGTTCACTACCGATGATTATGGCGGTACCAAGAGCAACGGTGGCAAATGCGACATTGGTTGCAGTCACAGGATACTCCAAGACCTTGGACTTGGCAGCCAAGTAGGCACTTGTAGTGTAGTCAGCAACGGTGGACAAAGCACTCTTGACGTACTTGTAGGCAGGGCAGTTCTCAATGTTGAACTTGTCGCATTTCTTTGGAGAAGAGGTTTCTTCGACCTTTTCTTCGACCTCGGACTTGACGTCTTCAGCGACCTTTTTAACAGATTCTTCAGCAGACATTTCTGGCTTTAGGTTTGTCTTAACTTCGTGTATAAGTTCTCTTTCTATTTGTTGTTCTTCGGCGTCGGTATCTATAGATGCTGTGGCGTCAGAAATGGTAGCAGATGGAGAATTGACGGGTAGCTTAGCAATTACGGTATCTGAAACGGAAGTAGCGGTAGATTCTAGAGCTGTATTTGCAGTTGTAGAAGCGGCTTTGGATTCTATCGTGTGAGCTGTGTTTATGACGACTTTTTCCAGACTAGCGGTTGGCGAAGTAGCAAGTGTGGAGTTGTTCAAAGTTGCGGAAGTGGTGGTGTTAGTGGTGGTTGTGGTTGTCTGTCTAGTTGGCGTGGAACTTGCAGAGCTGGGTGACGTGGAGTTTCTAAAAGGGCTTTTGGAAGAGTGGGAACTTTTCCTGTGAGGAGTTAAGTTTCTGCTTGCGCTTTTGTATAGGCTGTGGATCTTACTTTCTGAGTGATCCTTAGATTTCTTCTTCTTGAGACTGGATTTAAACGGCGGAGATAAATCAGACACAAGAACCTCGATGGAGATGATATAGCTAGTTGATAAGCAATAGTTGCAAAATGGAGAGAAAGAAAAGAAAGAAAAAAAAAAAAAAAAAAAAAAAAGAAGAGAAAGAAGAAAGGGGAGGAGAAAAGGAAAAGAAGCAAGAAGAAAAAAAAATTATGGAACCAAAAACTGGAGAAAAGATGAACAAGAAAAAAAAAAAATTAAAAAAAATAAAAATAAAAAAAAAAGGAAGGTGAAATATGACTGCACTTACTAGAGCAAATGGCGAGTGAGGAGATTGCAATGTCTGCAAATTAATTTTCTGTGGGATGCAGTGCGGTCGGTGCCTTTGTTTCTCACATGTCCGCCCTCCTCATTGTGGTCATCTCTATTGTTCCAGCGGCCTGTTCTCGCGGTGTGGAATCAAAATGGAAAAGTAATATGGACGTGAGCTCACGCGCCGGAAAGTGGAGGAACGTACAACAATGGGATGAGAAGGGACGATGGGTCGATTGGAAAAAAAAAAATATCACGAGCAGACGTCAGCCAGCGACAGCTGCGGTGCGCCGGCTGCACTTGGTGTGTGGTATGGTGATGGCGTGGTGTGGTGTGGTGTGGTGTGGTGGGGGATGCACAGCGATGCACTGAGATGCACAGCGAAGTGATTGAGTTTTCATTGAACGCACAAACGATCGATCAATCGGCCAATGACTGTGGATACGACTGTTGGAGTGCAGCCGGCAGCAGCACCATAATCGACAAGTTACAGCCTACAAGTTGCTGCCTGGATGTCTGGCTGTCTAGCTGTCTGGCTGTCTAGCTGTCTAGCTGTCTGGCTGTCTAGCTGTCTAGCTGTCTGGCCGCCGTTCCACAACTCCCCAATCGATGTGAACTGCATGCCTTTCCCTAATTGCTCCTACTCCTGCTCAAACTCTAGCTCTAGCCTGTGGTATCGAGTGCACTCAAATGCGGTGCCTGAATCATATTCTTTTTTTGTTTTTGGTGCCTTCTCTTTCTCTCTCTCTTTTTCTCTCCTTGTAACTATGTACCATCTCCTACGAGGGAGCCTGCCTGACTATACCTACCACGTATCGCGGTTGTTAGTAAACGCATCATGTCAAGGCCAAAAAAAACCGGGAGGGATCCCGGCACCCCAGAAACTTACCCCTTTAGGTGCACCATGTTGAAGCTGTATCTATGTGAATGTGTATATGTATGTGTATGTGTATGTGTATATGTATGTGTCTGTGTAGGCAGAAGCCTGTTGTGTCAACGACCGACTGTAATGAGTAGCGATTGGTGCCGGAACGACGGATTTCACTGGAGGCAAACGACTGTCGGCGATGAACGATGAAAAGGAAAGCAAGGCGTACAAGTGCAGATGACGAGGATTCTCAGACCGAAGTATGCTGCAGCAGAAAAGAAAGCGAGTGAGTGTAGTTTAAAATGAAAAGGCCGAAATCCAACGGGCCTCGAAGTTGCAGAAAAAGAAGCGTTTGGCGCCAGGTACCGCACTGGAACAAATGTGGTGAGAAAGCTCGGAGCGCAGGATGAAAAGGCGAATGAATTATTTGTGTCTGATTGCGGCCCGGAACTATTGCCAGAATAGCCTGCTTGTGGCCGAATGCTTCTACAGTTCAGTTTTACTACGATTCACCTGGCCCACTGTGCTGGCTGTCTTCCATGCTGCTGTGCCTGTGTTCAATGGCTGCGGAACCCTAGGTCTACTGTAAATGTACCGTAATTACAGCTCTCGCTACCGCCTGGTGTCTCTCGTTTCTGCCTGCACCGCGTTGTTTCGTCTACCAGCACCATATAGAGCCCAGCACCCACCGCCTACTTTGTCGGAACCTTGTCTGTTCGGCTCTACGCCGAGAGAAAAATCCTCGTCTACACGGAAATAACAGCATTTTCGTTTGACACTTCACGCCACTTGATGGCTTCACCTCAGTCCACACTAGTTAGATCACCGAATTCCCCAAAACCGCAAAAGTCTCATCATTTTTTTTCTCTCTTTCTTTCTTTCTGTGCGTAATACAATTAAGTGATCAATCAGCCTATACTCGCGTCACCACAGATTGCCTGACAAAAAAAAAAAAAAAAAAAAATAATTACTGTGTGACACGCAAATCTATGTATGCATAGGCAACATAGGGAAAGCCAGACTCTGATGAGGAAAGCGAGAAAAATAGAGCACCAGAATTTATTAAGTCGCGATGTTTCGCGACCTATGCGCTTATGTAATTTGTGTGGTAATGCGTAGGGGATGTCTGTGAGGCGAGCAACCCTGAGCAGCCCTTTTCGCAGTCATGTGCGAGGGGAAAATTTTTATTCTCAACAGTGGAGGTAATACGGTTCGGTGCGAGTGAAAAATTTCACTGTGGAAAATCAAAAAAAAAAGTGAAAAAAAAAAATTCAAAACGAAGTCGATCACTGTGTTAAAAAGACTTTTCCTTCTTCAACATATTCAGGGAATAAAACAAACAACAAAATGGGTGCCTACAAGTACATGGAAGAACTGCAAAGAAAGAAGCAGTCTGATGTGATGAGATTCTTGCTCAGAGTCAGATGCTGGGAGTACAGACAAAAGAACGTCATCCACAGAGCCTCCAGACCTTCAAGACCAGACAAGGCCAGAAGATTGGGATACAAGGCCAAGCAAGGTTTCGTCATCTACAGAGTTAGAGTTAAGAGAGGTGGCAGAAAGAAGCCTGTTCCAAAGGGTGTTACTTACGGTAAGCCAACCAACATGGGTATCAACCACTTGAAGTTCCAGAAGCCTTTGCAAGCCACTGCCGAGGAGAGAGTCGGAAGAAGAGTCAGCAACTTGAGAGTTTTGAACTCCTACTGGATCAACCAGGACTCTACCTACAAGTACTTCGAGGTCATCTGTGTCGACCCACAACACAAGGCCATCAGAAGAGACCCAAGATACAACTGGATCTGCAACCCAGTCCACAAGCACAGAGAAAGCAGAGGTTTGACTTCTGTTGGCAAGGGTTACAGAGGTATCAACAAGGGTCACTTGTTCAACCACACCAAGAAGGGCAGATACCACACATGGAAGAAGCACAACACCTTGTCTCTATGGAGATACAGACATTAGGTGTCGTGAGCTGGTTGATGCAGCAGGTAACTTGCTTGGATGTAGATATTGGAAGGTATTTCCATTTTATAGCTTGTTCATTCTACACTTAATATTTTAAGAGTTTCGATTCTTAGAGCTGAGTAGGCGTGCCCGAGCTGGTGGGTGGTTAGTAGTAGTTCGTAGTGACGGAAATGGAGGCAGCAGGAGTGGGCCGGCGACGAATCTGTGTTTCGTTGGAAAACCAGCCTATAACACCCGTATGCATGTCTGCTCCCTAGTTTTGGCCGTTTTCAACGGCTGTCACATGGCGACCCGCCGAAAATCACTCTAAAATTCCGGCCATAATTTGTTAATTTTTTCAACAGTGACTTCTCCCCCGAATTGCCAAGATGCGAGCCAGCGCTAAACGTCAAATAGCAGTAGTATTTTTCCAGTCGAGATGGCATCAGTCGAAGCCCAAAGCTCTGCATGGACCGCAATTTCTTGTGAGCAAACTTGGCCATTTGCCAATACTGGGATCCATTGCCTACCGCCGAAATTACAATCATCCTGACCCCTCCTTCTGCAGTTTCGTCTGTCTTCCACTGCAGGCTCACAGTATAAGTTGCCAAAATTATTGGGGAAAAAAATTTTTTGAAACTGTGAGATTCCCGTATTTTCGATTTGGCAGACAAATGAAGTTTGCAAATAGCTGGATACATTGTTCTTTTTTTTTTTTTTTTTTCTGTTTGACCCGTACTCAACTTCTTTGAATCAAATTCAAAACCCCGTTGCGTTCCAGTTTAATTGCAAAAATGGCTGCTACCAAAGATTACAACAAGACAGCAATTCTTTCTGTCTACGATAAAACCGGTCTATTAGACTTAGCCAAGGGTCTAGTTGCCGCTAAGGTCAGACTTTTGGCTTCTGGTGGTACTGCAAGGTTCTTGAGAGAGGCCTCATTCCCTGTCGATGATGTCGAGTCCATAACTCATGCTCCAGAGATGTTGGGCGGCAGAGTTAAGACCCTACATCCAGCTGTTCATGGAGGTATCTTGGCCAGAGATATTGCTTCCGATGAAGCAGACCTAGCCAAGCAGCACATCGAGAAGGTCGACTACGTCGTGTGTAACTTGTATCCTTTCAAAGAAACTGTTGCCAAGATCAACGTCACTATTCCGGAAGCAGTGGAAGAGATCGATATTGGTGGTGTTACTCTTTTAAGAGCTGCTGCCAAGAACCACGCTAGAGTCACCATTCTCTCCGACCCAGCTGACTACCCTGTTTTTCTTGAAGACCTAGCCAAGTATGGTGAGATCACTGACGGCGTCAAGCAGAAGTTTGCCTTGAAAGCATTTGAGACCACTGCCAGCTATGACTCCGCCATTTCCGATTTCTTCAGAAAGAAGTACTCCGAAGGGGTTTCCCAGCTTCCTTTGAGATATGGTGCTAACCCACATCAGAAGCCAGCCCAGGCCTTCATGACCGAAGGCGAGTTGCCATTTAAGGTTCTCTGTGGTGCTCCAGGTTACATCAACTTGCTAGATGCCTTGAACTCCTGGCCTTTGGTTAAGGAGCTTTCTGCCTCTTTGAACTTGCCTGCCGCTGCCTCCTTCAAGCACGTTTCTCCAGCCGGTGCTGCCGTTGGTTTGCCTCTATCCGAGGTCGAAAAGAAGGCTTACTTTGTCAATAGTATCGAGAACTTGTCTCCTTTGGCCAATGCCTACGCCAGAGCCAGAGGTGCCGACAGAATGTCTTCATTCGGTGACTTCATTGCTCTTTCAAACATCGTCGATGTCCCAACTGCTACTATCATTTCCAAGGAAGTTTCTGATGGTGTCATTGCACCAGGTTACGAACCGGAAGCCTTGGCCATTCTCAAGAAGAAGAAGAAGGGTAAGTATTGTGTCCTACAGATCGACCCTAACTACGCTCCTTCCCTTATGGAAACCAGACAAGTTTATGGTGTCAGTCTGGAACAAAAGAGAAACGATGCCATAATTAATACCTCTTCCTTCAAGGAAATCGTTTCGAAGAACACTGACCTTCCAAAGCAGGCCGTCATCGATTTAACTGTTGCCACAATTGCCTTGAAATATACACAATCCAATTCAGTTTGCTACGCCAAGAACGGTATGGTCATCGGTCTAGGTGCTGGACAGCAATCTAGAATTCACTGTACCAGATTGGCTGGTGACAAGGCTAACAACTGGTGGCTCAGACAGCACCCTAGAGTGCTTTCATTCAAGTGGAAAAAGGGTGTCAAGAGACCTGAGAAGGCAAACGCCATTGACTTATACGTTTCGAATCAGATTCCTACCGAAGAGCCAGAGAAGTCTGACTATGAGTCCAAATTCGAGGTGTTACCTGATCCTCTCACAGCTGAAGAGAGAAAGGAATGGTTAGGCAAATTGACCGACGTCGCTTTGAGTTCTGATGCCTTCTTCCCATTCTCTGACAATGTTCACAGAGCAGCCAGGTCCGGTGTCAAGTACGTTGCTGCACCTTCTGGTTCTGTCAACGATAAGGCTGTTTTTGAGGCTGCCGATGCCCATGGAATGGTCTACGTTGAAAGCCCGGTCAGATTATTCCACCATTGATGGGAGGAACTATCTTCTTTATTTCTATTTCTATTAGTACTTTTATTACTTTTTATATATTTTTCTTTTTAGTGGTACTGTTGGTAGTTAAATGGCATTCTGTTCATGCATATGTGCATCATACATATACTAGTAAACTTTTACAACTGCTAAATAAAACAGATAACCTTAAATACAACTGAAAACAATACAAAACAAAATATAAAAAATAAAGGAAACTTCGCAGAAAAGAAAAAAAGACGGAGAGTATATTATACGAATGTGATGAAGATAACGGCACAGGCGCTAAACTTCACAACGACAGTGTGCAGTTGATGGAAGACCATCCTTGTGATATTTATAAATTTCCCCTTATTTTTAATAATCGCAGATACTCGCAGTCTTGCAACAATTGCCAACCCCTTTCATAAATGTGGTGAAAAATGGGTAGGTATTGTGTTGACAATGTCTCAAGCATATGGTGAAGAAAATGCATATAATAAGTAACAACAAGACCATAGAAAAGAATTCTGCATTCACTCCTCTGATCAGGCCTTGGTAGAAAATGTACGCAAAGAACTTGTAGTAGTCCAGTGTGGCTTGTATTTACCGGAACCGAAACCAGTATCATTGTTACTTTGATGTCTTGGTTGGAATAAGCCATCGGCGAATGATGGCAAGTTGAAGTTGTCAACATTAATGAGGTTCAATGAACCAACAACAGCAGGACCTGCGATCAAGGCCACAAATATGACGAAGATGGCAAAGTACAAGGTCGCATATTTACGAACCATTCTTTTTCTCAATCTAGCTTGCTTCAAAGAATAGATTGGAGGTCTGATTTGTCTGTTTGGCTTCAACCAGAACAACATCAATGAATGCCACTTATCAATGAATGGAATGCAAAGCAATGGGAATTGGCAGAACAACAAAACGTGGCCAAGGACAAAATCACCAGCGAAGTGCGACATCTCAATGATCTTGGCAACGAATTCTCTAGCTGGTTGAGTCATAGCAGAGGCACCTAGCTTGGATCCGTACCACTTACCAGTCCAAAAGGCAACGTTAGCATGGTCATTCTTAAACTCTCTTGTCAAGAAGAGAAGGGTCATGAATTTGAAAATCAATCTTTGGACGTAAATCATGGTAATAAGACCGAGAATCATTCTAGGGAAGCTGAAACCCTCCAAAACCCACATAACAATGTAGAAGACCAAGTGAACAACGACAGCAATACCATGAGCAACAGCAGCCATTACAGCACCTGTCTTCTTGCAGCACATACCCAACATAGGACCAGCACAGCAAGAAACACCAAGACAACCGAACAAAACACCAATATCAATGACAATTGGTGCCAATGAGCATATGACCAATCTCAAGCAAGAGTTAACAGCCTTTGGACTAATGACACCTGTCTGTGCATTTATGAAAGTAAAGGCAATGAATAAGCCGGCAGTGTAGATGAGACAAGGCAAAGTATCAGAGATAAACACGTTGGATCTGTGAGCTCTGCTGGAATCTCCTGCAGCCTTCTCAGAAGAGTCTCCAATAGTCTTTCTCTTGAAACCGGTAACTCTCGATCTGGTCAATCTCACGAATCCAATCCATGAGTTTCTGTGCCATTTGGTGTTACCTCTCGATAACCATCTGATGAAGTCTCTGTAGTCAATGAAGTAATCTTCCCAAGCAAATTGATGTGGGTTGAAGATATATGGAGAGAACATCAAAGCAACGACAATGGCCCAGAACCATAGTAAAGCTGCCTGCCAATGAGCAATGGTACCAAACAAAAGTAACATGAAGTATCTTGCACCATAGTAGATACAGGAATCAGCAAATCTGGAATAAAGAACAGAGAATGGAATTCTAGAGGTGGCGAAACCTCTACCGGTGGCAATATATCTGGCACCACCGACGCAGATATCATTCAACAATGATGTAGAATAAATCTGGGCGGTGAAGACTTCAAACACAGCAGACATCGAAAGAATCTGTCTGCCGAATCTGTAGCACATCTTCCAGACACCTCTTTCAATCAATTCCTGAACCAACAATGGAATGAAGGAAATAAAGAAGACGATGAAAATAGATAAGGTATAACGTCTAACCCAATCAATAGCAGGCATCAAGTTGTAGCAACCAAGAGGATATAAGATATCTGTAATTGGTTTGTTCTTGTTATAAATGCAAATGATGGATTCATGAGCCAAAGCATTCAAATTGGCCAAAGTAAGCATAAACATTTGCAAAGACAACTGAATGAACAAGTTATTGATATGGAAACCTAAATGGGCATAGTAGAACGATAAGAATCTGTCCAATGGAAGTTGAGTACCCATATAGTAATATTCTCTGGATAAGATCTGCTCACCCATACCAGCACCAATCTTGGTGGTGAAGTTCAAAATAGAGCCGAAACCCAAATCTCTACCCTTACCACACTGGAAGTACTCACAATGCTTGATTCTACCACCTCTGCACATGGCGTTCATACCGGCATAAATATCTTCGTTCAAATGAAGACCCTTTTGTGCCTTGGAAACACCACCTCTGGTAGTCATGAAAATAGCGTTCAAGAAATCAGGATGACCATAATGCAACTTACCACCGACCTGGGCCAAAGTTCTTGCAAACAAGGTACCAAAGGTCTGTTCCTTACCAGCAGCAACATCACCCAAAACACCGGAGTTCTCAGAGAAAATGTACTCCCTTGCACCGACGATGGCAACAGGATGGGTAACCTTCAATGGCTCCTTGTTCAAACTTGGAGCATACGGATTAACATGTTCGACGCTCAGCTCCTCGAATTCAGCAAGAACCGATCTAATTTTTAGGCACTCCTCTAAGTAGTTATCTTGATTGGCATCAATCAATTCTAAGTACTCACCTCTTGTAAAGATAATAGCATGATTCTGGTTATCAGACTTACCATCACCCAAAATTGGGTTACCGGATAACTGAACTCTGAACTTTGGCCTTCTTCTACCATTCTCCATGATTTCACAATGACCGTCAATCAGCGCAGAATAAATTCTTGGTTCGTCACCCTCTTGAAGAGGTGGCTCTTCGTCCAAATAAGCAACCTGCAAGTCTGGGTAAGCACGCAACAAAAATTCAGCATTTTCCAATTCTTCTGGCTTGAATTTTGTCAATCTCTGCATAGAAACAACGAACTTGAACTTTCTTCTAGCCATTCTCTCTAGTTCTCTTTCCAAACCTTCGGCGTTACCACCGAATAGTTGCACAATTTCTGGGTTCTCAACACGGTATAGCAACTTAAGAGCTCTGGCATAATTCATAAAACCAGAGACAGTTCTATACAAAGTCTGGGATCTCAAAGAGGCCCAAATTCTGGTTCTCAATGTGTACTCCGGAGCAGAAGACTTGAAACCGATACAGTAGAAAGGCAAATCGTCAATTTCTTGTTTGACCTCATCCTCTTTTTCCTCTCCGCCGTTTTCGTAAGCGGCAGTCTCTTCAGCTAAAATTTTGGTATCCTTAACAAAGCAATCCCACTCGATAGGGTGTAATTGCTTCAAATATTCCAAAAGAGTGACTCTGGCAAATTGATCATCCTCTCTAATAATCTCCCTAAGCGAAAGCAAAATCTTCTCAGAATAGTGTGGGGTCAGAACGGTGAAGGTAGGCATGTTATCAACAGGCAATGGCTCTGGGATAGGTGTGGCCAACGACTGAGCAAAGAAGGAGATACGTCTCTCAGCTTCCGAATTCTTAGGGAAGAATTCGGTCTCGAAGTTGTTATCATCCTGAGACACAAAGAAAGTTGGAGCTCTCAAAGTACGCTTACCTTCAATTTCAGAGGGAACCTGATGATACAACAACTTTTGGACATGGTCAATAGCCAATAGATGCTCTCTGTACATGGATATGATGATAGCATTCCAAACCTGGGAAATCAAAACCTTTGGTTTATATTTGATCTCCATATCAGTAGTGGCTAAAACCTTGGAGTAAATTCTCTTTGGCAGTCTGGTGAAGATGTTTCTCCAAGGAGTCAAAATGGAAATACCCAAATAGAAGGATCTACCGACAGAGAAGGCACAGTTGGCTAAAATGTACCACATATAAGTATCCAAGAAGAACAAGATGAAATCGGTAGCATACATCAATCCCAAAGTGATTCTGGCTTGCTGCTTGCAAAGAACATTACCAAACCACTCCTCACCATGACATCTCATATCCATGGTGGATAAATCTCTGATAGGATCACGAATGGAAAGAATCAAGAAGAAATAGGATTCGGAGAACTTGGCAACAAAAACGATGAACCAAAGGAACCACGACAAATACATGTCCAAGCCCTTCAACTTATAGAAAGAGGCAGTGAAAGTCTGCTGTGCAACATACCTCCTGGAGGAATTCTTCATATACGAAGTGAACAAACCACCCAAAGGCATGACGGAAAGATAACAGATAGTAGCGACAGCGACAAAGAAGACAACAACGGAAACTGCATAGGCAGCCTTCGACTCTGTCTCCAAGCCAGCCCATGCAAAAACAAAGATGACAGGACCCAAGTTGGCAGCAAGCATGATAAGCATAAACACCATTCTTCGAGTCAAATGCTGGGCACCAGCCCACTTTCTAGGAACAAACATCCACTCAAGAATGGTGGCCACTATATTGATGAACACGGCGATGGCTCCACCAATAGCAGCAGAAGCCCACCTAGAAGAACGCAAAGGCTGGTTGTTCAAAACCTGGACATAGTTGTGTGTATACAAAGTTGGTGAGTTGTAGGCACAATACATCCAAAAAACGGAAACATGCAAAATCCAAATACGGTTGAAGTTTGTAATGACATGAAGCCATGTTCTAATCTCCTTGTACGTCTTGAAAAAGACCTTGTCCCACTCGACATCGCCGAGCTTGGAGAATCTTTCCTCGGAAGAAAAATCGATTAACCGAGTTCCATCTTCCACGACGATTCTAGAGATTCCTTCTGGGTACCAGAAAAGCTGATTGACATCATCATAACCAACGACCTTGTTGTGATCCCTTTCCCTCTTGACGTAACGGCCATCAACGACCTCGTAAACCTGGTCTCTTAGGAATCTGTACAAGGGGGTAATCACTCTGTTCAAGTAGTCTCCTTCTGGAATAGGCTCTGTTTTCTCGGCGCATGCAGGTGAGTTGAGGTAATCAAGAGCGCACTTGTAGATGAAGCACAAGCATTCAGGAGTGAATCTGACCTGGTTGGCTTCACCCCACAACAACAGCCAGAGAGCAACCTGTCTGACACGCTCAAAAGGAGTGAGTTCGTTCATCTTGGCCTTCCATCTGTAGTCGGCAGCCTGAAGCGAGTTATCTCCTTCTAATTCTGCCAGAGTCTTGTCGGTATTTTCACCGTTGGCCTCGACAGCCTTCTTGGCCTTCTTGGACTTTCTCTTAGCCTTTCTTGCCTTTCTGCTCAACTTGCCAAGTTTCATGTTTCTGAAGCCGATCTCGTCGTCGATATCCATCTGGGCAGCGAAGTACCACTTTTTGAAGTTAGCTGTATCACCACCAATGTAGTCGGCATGCAAGGAAAGCAAAGCTTGCGAAGGAGACATTCTAGAAGAACGGGAGTCGAGCATCGTCATGAAGTAGTCGAACATGTTCCTCATGGAATCTCTTTGAAATCCAAACTTGTTGGTCAAGTCAATAAAGATATCCTCGATCTGCTCGATGGTAACTGGAGCCTGATTGTCGGCTGTCCAAGCCGGGTATGGGTCGGTAGGCAGCACCACCATTCCCTGGTCGTATGGACCTGCGCCGTAGATCGGAGTAGAAGCGCCGGATGATCTAGGGCCACCGTAACTCATCTGCGAAGGTGTGTACTGTGTGCCATAGCCATCGTAAGGCGTGTTTGGAGAGCCGGCAGGGCCGTAACTGAAATCGGAGTAGGCCTCCTCACGGGAACCCGGTTGATCGTAGTAACCTTGCTGAGCCGGGTACTGCTGATTGTAGTAGCCCTCCTGGTTTTCGTAGCCTTGTTGGCCGGCAGCATACTGCTGCTGGTTATAACCATTTTGCTCGTAGTAAGGGTCCTGTTGATCATAGTACTCCTGGCCGCCCTGGGCGTTGTAGTTCTCCTGACCGTTGTCGTTGTAGTAGCCCTGGTTTGGGTTTCCGCCGTCATTGCTGCCGGGGTTACCGTGATTATTACCAGCGCCGTTGCCGCCGGGAGCAGCACTGGCGTCGTAATTATCGTTGTTGTAGGACGACATCTAAATAACGACGGAGTTAGTATGTCCTGGATTAGGAGGAAAAAAAGAATTGCACTGAAACGAAATAAAAGGAAATATCTGCACGCTGCACCAAAAAAAAATTAAAAAAATCAAAAATAAAAAATCGAAGCAACACACTCGCTCAGCCTGTGTGTGATTCTCGCACCCGTCGGACGCCTAGCAATAAAAGGAGGGATGCGGTACACGTAAGGCGCAGAAAGAAACGCTAAGTAAATCCGGCCAGAAATCGTGCACAGAGAAAAAATTTTTGTACCTGGAAAAGCGTGTTTTGTGTTGTCGTGGGTGCAGTGCGGTGCAGTGCGGTGAAACAAAAGAGGACGAGGCGATGTGCTAGTAAAGTGGCGGCGCACGCGGTGGATGCACGCGGTGTAGCGCGATGTGGTGCGGTGCGGTGCGGTGCGCTATGTGTCAAGATGGATCAGGAAAGAAGAGGTGGTTGTCGAGGCAGGTGCAGATAGGTGGGCAAACCAAGTGCACGGTGTAGTGAAGGGTACTTACGATTAGTTGGGTCGATGTTAAGCGAATGCAAACACAACCGGATGAAGTCTAACAAATGGATGTAGAGAATGGAAGAGTGTTGGAAGCAGCGATGTAGTGGAGAACAGAGGAAGCTAAAGAGAAGTTGAAGAAAACAAAAGGATAGCGAACAAGAAAAGCGAAAAAAAAAAAAAAAAAAAAAAAAAAAAAAAAAAAAAAAAAAATATAAAAAAAAAAAAAAAAAAAAAAAAAAAAAAAAAAAAAAAAAAAAAAAGGAAGAAAAATAGGATAAAACAAAATTAAAATAAAAGAATATATAAAAATAAAAATAAAAATCCGAGCAGCAAAGACGAAGGAGAATTTTCATAAGGAAATCAAGGAAAAATTTCAGAAAAAAAAAACTCAGGGCATGGACGCTAGCAGAGAAATTACAGCAAAAGAAAAAGCCCATCAGTACACAAGTACATCTAGGGGGCCTGTTGTCGGTGTAGGTAGTAGGGGTGTGTGTAGCTGAAGTGGATTTGTACGGGCTTATGGATCGGAGCAAATAGCCAAAGTTGTTTGACCAGCCAAAAGCACGCCAGCGCCAGGGTTCTGCCTAGGTATATAGGTCTCCCGCCGTACCAGCTTCAACTTCAGGGAGAAACTACTACTACTACTACTACTACTACTACTACTACTACTACTAAAGAGGCTACAAATGGCACACAAAAGAAAAAGGCACACACCATCCGGGATAACCATGGCGCCAAACAGTAGAAAGAAGGTTAGCTAAAACTAGCGCTGACACAAACTAGCTTCAGCTACGTGAAGCGGCATAAACCCAGAGTTCCGTAAGTTTGTATTGTATTGGCACCGGCAGCTGCAACTGGTTGTTGGCTTCAGAACTTACGACGCCTTTGCGTCTCTTTTGATGTTTTCGACCCTTTCGACACCCTGGCCATACAACACTTGCTGTAATCTGAGGTAGACCGGCGTAGCGTGTTCTTAATTTAGAAGTCTGCGAATTCACCGGGGCAAGGCTTAGCAGGTTGTATAGTGCGGTGCGCGTTTTTTTTTTTTTTTTTTTTTTTCTTTCTCTCAGCTAAGCTTTTTCTCACTCTTTTCCCAGACTTCGGAAATGCCCAGAACCTGGAATTTTGTTAAAACGGCATTTCGCTTTCCACTTTCATCTAATTACCAAACCTAAAAATAGCCTGCCTGCTGTACTTACGGCTTCCGGCTCCGAGTCTTGGAAATTGTTCTGTCTATCACCGAAACCCGGTGCAGCCGATTCATCAACTGTCATCGATTCACACGCCATGCTCCCCCTTGTTTCTACCTGTGTGCATTCCATCTTCTCCTATGTATATATCCCTTGTCCCATAGAATGTGCTTTACGCCATGCCTGCCCGGTAGTTTGTCGCTGCCCCCCCTGTAGCAGGGTATTTTTTCTGACGATCTAGATCGCTCGCTGCGTCGGGTCTGCGAGAACAACCGAAACCCACTTTATTCCGCGCTTGCAATTTCACCGCGTGCAATTGGCTAGTGAATACGGAGAAATAAAAAATTGTTACAGAGTTTTGTCAGTCGGCGGTGTAAACCCGTATCGTACCCATATTGTAGGTTGGTATGGCTGTGTGGCTGGGCCGTAATGTGAACAATGCGTTTGGGAATAGAATGGTTTTAACTATGAGGGTGAGGGTGAGGGTGAGAGTGGGAGTGAGAGGTGACGTTCCAGAGAATGCTTGTATTGTAAGGCCGAGCAAGGAGTGTGGAATTTTGGGTAAGTAGTTTCAGGAAGCGAGGAGCCATTCATCACTAGTAGACATTTAACACTACTAGAGATTCAACATTAGTAGTCATCCAACACTAGTAGAGATTCAACATTAGTAGTCGCTCAGCACCAGTACACATTCAACATTAGTAGACATTCAACATTAGTAGACAAATATATAATAGGTTGTCTGTGGTTTGTGCAGTTGTATGTGTGTGCATAAATCACGTTAGCAAGTAATCAATGTAAGAGTGAGCCAAAGTGCTGCCACCATCGGTGGTAGCATCTGTGAATAGTAGTTCAGGTGTCTGGTATTTCTCGGTGTTCCATTGCTGAATTTTCATTCAACGCAGTGAAAAGTCGCTTACTGGCGGAATTGTTGATAGTTGTCGAAACAGTCGACCTAGGAGACGAACCTGAATACACTGCACTCCGGAAGATCCGCCCGAAACAAGTTGCGGCGTAGCACTCTTAGTGCTAGATCTAGAAAGCTTTGGCTGTATCAAAAAGAGGCACTAAAGCATTAACTAAACTTCCGGGAGTCAGTTCCCATTACTCTACCGGTTCCTTAGCAGTACATTGTGTAGTATACATTTAAAACTCGCATTCACATCTACTCTTCGTAATCACTCTTCACCTGTTCGCTCGTTCTAGCCATTCAACGTCTCAAATTCCTGCACCAGCGACTCTAGGTACTTCTTGGCCTTCTCAGAAGGCACATTCGACTCCACCATTTCCTTCAACTTTGATAACGATTCCTTTTCCCCCAATTTCCTAAGTTCACTCTTCAACATACCCATGAGCCCTTTAAGGCCCCATTTTATCTCACTGTCCTGATCCACTGTGTCATCCTCCGTAAATATATCGTCCTCCAATGCCACGTTCTCTTCGCCAAGTTTGGCAACAAGCATGTTTATTGAGTCAACAATGCACTTGTAGAGTGTGTTCACGATATCGTCGTGCTCATCCCGCTCCTCAACCAACAACCTGTTAATCAATTCGTAGGCATAGGTATCCGTCACAGCTATTAGATGATTATTGTTCATAAACATACTCTTAATCAACTGTGACGACTTGATCAAACCCTTATTTCTCATTTTCTCTAGGATCAAATAACCAATTCTTGGTTCTTCATTCCACAATCTTAGCACACTTTGAATTAACCATCCCTGTCTGATGTCCACTTCCGTTTCATCTGCTTCAGGGAGTTGATCATTCTCCACACTGGCATCTTCTGCATTTTCAACTTTCAGTCCCAATGCCTTTCTTAGCTTGTCTCCGCAAAGTTCCAAAGCACCACTCTCAATAACAGATAATGATCTTGATCCTATGATACACACAGATTGTACGATCAACGACACTATATACATATCGATATTTCTCACCACTTTTTCTTCATTAGGTGTTTCATCTATCTGCTGCTTCAAATCGGCGATAAGATCATTGAAGCTTTGTGCTGATCCACCTTCCTGCATGTTTGTATATATTGAATGGCATATATCGTGGTAACGATGCTCATCGTTATTGAAAAGATATTGATCTATCAAGTGGAATATTTCGGCATTTCCCAGTCCTTCACTTGTTTCTGGAGCTCCCTGAGATTCTAGCTCATTTGCGCACTTCTCAGCTAAAGACTCTCCAAAGAATTGACTATCATAATTTACAATTTCTGCCTTTGGCATCAAAGAAAGGTTGGTGTATTTGTGAAACTCGACCGGAAGGCTCTTCTTGATGTTAGATGGGGTACTAATTCTCACCTCCTTTGCAATCACGTTTCTAACGAAATATGCCATCGGATGATATATTGAGTCTCCAAGTTTCAAAACGTCATCTTTCCACATGGACCATTCCCATTCAAAGTTGAAGTTACTAAGCTGCACTGTCATCCACATGATGAATCGGCACCTGATCTCATAATCCATGGTGTTAATGTTATTGTACAAAAACTGGATTGCATTGCTTAAAACTTTGGCGAAGGCAACCTTTTCATGTGAATTTTCAGATTTGTGCATTAAAGTCCAATCACGGCCACATGTGTCTGCTAGCAACGTTTCATAGTAAATAATTGGTAGCGGAATTAAAGGTATGTTAAACATAAGGTTCAGAACAGCCTCAATCACCATTTCCTCCATCTTCCATGTAGATCTGTAACCTTCTTCAAACTCCACTTGGATCTTTTTGGCAGATCGAATCATTGACTCTTTCATTTCCTCAGGAACAGAATCGTTCTTCTCCAAATCTTCTATAAGATTGACTCCACTCGAGAGATCTTTGACAATGGTTAGTTTATCGAGAGAGGAATTTGGTTTCGCAAAGAGTTTCTGGTTAAAAAAGTAGTGCATTAATAGGAGTTGTCTCGAAACGACAACTCTGTTGAACTCCATATTCTGGATCAAGTCCTGCATGACATCTCTAAGGATTAGATAGATGTATGAGTTCTCTGGAGGAATAACTTCGAAATGGGCTGTCTCGGAATCGAAAAATCTGACGTTGAAACGTGGATAGCGCCATAATGAATCAATGCTTCCGCTGGTCTCGTAATCCAATTTCTCAAACTTTTTGAATGCATCGAGCTCGGGAAAATTAAAGCTTGGAAATTCGTGCTTTGTCAACTCTGTTGGAGATTCCGTGTCCATCTTGTCCTCATCGTTGTCTTCTGACGCCTCTGGTTTGCCGGTTTCCTGAAGCTTGGATTTCATGATTTCTGAGAGAGTTCCGTCAATTAAAGCAGAAACATCAGTAAACATCGACAAATTTGTGAGATTCTTGACAGCCGGGAGAATGAGATCAACAATCTTCCGGGATTCAAATGGTAGCTGCTTCTCATTGGCAGAGGTAAAGTGCTTGAATAAGTCCTCCGGGGATTGCGATGCCTGGATTTCAAATTTGGTGGCTAAATCGACCAATTTATCAACCTTACTCTTCAACTCTGTGTTTTCTCTGTCAGACGACATCAAATAAGGTAGAGAGATAGTGGCATCGTAATACAAAAGTTCGGCCAAGGGCGATCTGAACTTCGATTGCGCCTGCAAATTGATAGCAACTTCAAGTAGCTTCTGGAAAGTGTCCAAGAGAGGAGTAGTGTCCTGCAAAATTGGCAGGGTTACGGCAAAAAACCTTAGCAAAAGCTTCATCTTCGAAAACCTGCCACATTCGTCAGACTTGAACCGAACTGCCAAGGTCGAGTCTTCCTCTGGCTCCTGCTTCGACCTCTCATCGTTCAAAGAGTCCAACAACTGCTGAAATTTGTCGTGGAAAAAGCCCAGAATCTTAGCACCAACATCGGGGTTCCTAGCGTTTGCAAGCTGCACCAAACCTGAGACCAAAAAAACCTTATGAGGCTGCTCAATGGTCAAAGCATAGAGAAAGTCCAGAATACTGGAACGGAAATCGTCATAGCCAAATTCCGAAGACAGCGAGCCGCTTATTTCGGAGATATCAACCGAGATTCGCTCTGGATAATCTCCAAGTTGTGCAATGGATTGACACAGTGTCTTTGCAAGCTCTATTTCCCGAGGTAAACGTGCTCTTCGAGTTCTCTTATAAGTAGGTTGGAATCCCTGCGGATGAGACGGAATCTGAGGCTGTGTTTTGAAACCTGCCGCAGGATCGTACTCAGTATCATCTTCTGAGTGTGGCCGCTTTCTAAAGTTATCCGCTTCCTCCGACATAGTGATAAAGTATGAGTATTTGCGATCAGCAAGCAGAAAGTATACTAAGAGAATTTATTTCATAGTTCGAGGCGTGGTGAAATTTTTTTTTTTTTTTTTTTTTTTTTTTGCAGATTCTCCACCGGGCAGCTCCGCGCAAGAGTACTTAGGAGATACAGAAATACATACAGAAAGAGACCATAGTAAGTAGTGTGCTTTATCAATCTACAAAAGGGGGTAAGAAAGGGGAGGAGGCAAGACGGTAGTGAATCTTTTGTCAAGGACTGATGCTAATGTTGCCATTAAAATATCGCTGCATTGATTTGGGTATTTGATGACAGCCGGTTTGCAGACAACAGTGAGTGCGCGTAGGGGGGAGATCCAGTTGACGCTGAATATGCTCGGGCAGCTTAGGCAGAGCAGGGAGAAATGCCTGCAAATTACAAAAAAGTTTTAAGGCGGACATAGAGAGGGTTTATTCAACTTCTCACATTTGGATATTGGCTGTTCGTTACAGAGATGATCCCTCGCCATCTCAGTGAGATGACCATTGTTGATTAGCTAGCTATATTGCTGCCGTATAGTTGATATGTGCATTGCGCGAAGTATCCACGATGTCCGCTGGATACCCCGAAACCCTCAGACTAAGAAACATTTCTGTATTAAGTACCTGCATTGTTTGATATTTCGATACTCATTCAGTGGAATAATTCCATGACCCAACCATTTAGTGGGGATTTTCGATGGTGTATGATAACTCTATCTCAATCAACGGCGTGGTAGCACAAATCGTAGCACAGCTCCCAGGCCCTGGTAAGCCCTAGAATGTCAAACTATAGCCTGAATAAAGCAATTTAAAATGCCATATTACTGCTTTCAATGTTAACATGATCTCCTCTTTTTTTTTTATTTATAAAGGCTTCGAGTTATTTTGAAGCCCATATAATGTCTTGTTACGAAAATTTTTGTAGCCATGTTAGCTATTACTTCATCCAAAAGAAAAAAAAAGATCTGCTCGCGAAGTCTGGTTAGCACGACAAGTATCTGATATATGTGTTGATTGATCTTAACAGATGATTTGAGCTTCACGTAGCCAGCTTAGTGGAAGAGGTATGTAAATGTCAAAACCCGTTCTGTCTGAAAAAAAAAAAAGTTGATTGCTTTTTTAGTCAGAAACTTTGGCTTTGCTTATACTTGAACTCCAAGTTTACAATTCCGTTTGCTCTTCTCCATTTCCAAAGGAGCATCTTTCCATCCATACCATTCCCATAAATTGGACCATAAGTATGCTGACGTAATGACGCACCTCAGGAGGACCAAGATATCGGTTCGGTTCAGTCCGAATCCATCTAGATGAGGCCTCGAACTTCTCTTCAGCGTATCTTCTGTTGATTTATTGGACACTCTTCGGCAGCAATTTAGATAGATGGCATCGGGTGGTAGAATCTTGGTTCGAGGCTGACTTTTGGTTCAATAGTTTTGCATTGATGTCACTACCTAGCTGGCATTAACTATAATCCCTAATTTTCTTTATCCCAATCAAAATGGTTATGAATCCAAATGTTGCTTGGATATCCTATTGTCCCGAGAAACGCAAAGCGGTATGTATCATATCATGTGCTGGTTCACACCGATATTTTTCGCTGGTCGTACTCGGCCGAATATCTGGACTCCACTTTTGTTTCTCGACCCCGTGGGCTCTTTTTTCACTTGGGTTTCACACTAGCACATCATCTCTATAATATTCTAAGCAAGGAGTAAGTCGTTTCTTGGTTATCTTCTTGTAGAAAAGGTGAAGCGAGGACCTCAGTTGAACTCCAACCGCCATTGAAGATCAGCGTCATCTTATCTCAGACTTTAATATCCACTATTCAGCGCTTCGGCCGTATCAATATCCATGATACTTATCTGGCAAATTTACAAGAATAACTAACCGGGTATGTCCTTTATAGAAATCGGAAATTGGAAATCGCTTCGTTTCTTCTTTTGTCCATGCGCCAATTTCCACATTTGCCGACAATGTATATACAAGCGATGCGATGCGATGCGCTGCCGCGGGATAAGCCGCCAGGTATGCGGGGGGGGCGC